>BOPP01000108.1:3665397-3685397 GCA_017312745.1 Gryllus bimaculatus
CACAACACAGAGAGGGAGATTTCGTTACATTTTTTTCTTTTAGTAATTTCTTTAGGATTGTTTCTCCAGAGGTTCGTGGCTTTCTCCATACTGGGAATTCTACATTGTCACTGGTAAGGTATGGTAACAGTCTTGACACCCTCCAAGGCCTCTGACAATGTTTGGAAACAACGTCCTCTCCAAAGGACCTTTTATTCGCTTGAACAACATTCGAGATCCTTTCGGGAGCGGCAAGGCGCAAGCTGCTAAGAAGCTGATCGTTTCCGCTCGCCACGATGGGGTATTGCAAGACCTGTGGGCCTTTGGCAGTTAGCTCTTCTTGTCGCTACACAGGGCACAGTGAGACTAGTTCGTTATGCAATCGTGCCTCTTAGTAGAAAGTTCCTAAGATCAGTTTCAAGCTTCTTTGATCCCATTGAGGAGATTTCAGGCTGTCCGAATATCGGGACCGATTGTTATGATGAGTGAAGAGCTCATGCCTGGGAATCAGGATAACTTATTTTAAGTAGGTTACAATGCTAGTAAAAACGGGTGTCATAAATTTCTTAAATAACAAGTCCTATAGAAATTGTGTAAGTTTTCGGATTGATCCTGTCACTACTCAGTCAACAATGCTTAAAAATACTCCTATAAACACATCAAGGAAGTATTACGGTTTTTTGTACCTTTTTGCAACTATCGACCACAACTCCGTAAGTGTTCTACTCTGAGGATAAAGGTCGTTGATCCTCCAGTATTGTATACAACTACATTTAAGAGAAATACAGCATATTACCAGCCTGCAACACACAATTACTTCAGCGACACCCACCATGCATCTTTCGTAAACCCGGAATCCTTACATCGTTGATCCTTAAACCAGTTTTACATATCCGCACACGAATTATAATTTGTTATGACATAACCTAACAAACGCCTTTTTGGGAGTTTTAATACTTTTGAAAGGTAGCACGCGAAATAAAACTACCCACGTCAATACGGAATTGTGAGAAAACTAGTAAAATCACAGTATGAAGTATTTTCTCTTGTATAACAATCGTTTCAAAAAGTACGCGAATGTTTCTTCCTAGCGAAACCGCACCTGTTGTATAATTTTGCCTGATTAAAGAAACCTACTAAGTGATTAATTCACTGCAGAATGCGCGAACATTAAAGGACATATCACGTACGCAACCAATGAGGAAATGGATCGAGACTCAGAACGTTAATTAGTTACTCAGTATTGTAACCTTCCGATCCGAATCTAAATGCTCTCACTCCTGAGTCTCGAGCAATCGTGGGAACTGGTTATTCTAGCGCGGAAAATTTTAAAGGTGCGGCATTGCTTATGAACAGGACGAAGAACGGTGGTGGATGATGGCAGGCTAAGAGCACAAGCAGTGAACACGAAAACGGAGAGATGAGATAGTAGATGGGACGTGTGATACGAGGATATAAGATAGCGAGGCAGCGGGTCGGGACCAACTTGCCGCAGGGTCGCCATGCGAGGAGGTTGAGCCAAGAGTTTAAAGCGCCCCTAAACTTGAATGTCTGACGTAAAAGCAAGTGATGCCACTCCAGCACCTCTCACGTTGTATCTGTACGTCGGTGAACATAAACATATACACAATTCAAAATTTGTATCCTTAGTACTTCGTAATCTCTTAAAGTCGGTCGTGCAAATGATTCGAAAAGATCAAATTTTTAAAATAATAAATATGAAAAATAAAATAATTTTATAATATTAAAAAATTAATGAAATGTTTTTTGTCAAACTTCGGTTTTAATTAAAATACCATTCTGTCCCAAGAATATGTGTGTTGCCTATGCACAGAAATTTAATTGGCACCGGCATTTTTGAAAAACATTTTTAGCGGTATTTTTAGGGTATGTCACAGTTTCGACTGAAAGTAACGCGGAAAAAACTCTATTTGATAATTCTGGTGAGTATCGTGGCTTTAAAGTTCTGAACATTTAAAAGAAAGAATCATGCTAAGAAAATCTCTAGCTTAATACTGGTGGCGGGACAGCGCTGGAAAACATTTTGAAATTCAGAAATTTTCGAAAAATGCGCATGTGTATTCAAATCAACATTTGGACTTTTCATCATTCATTTATTTAGTGGCAGAACTTTGTCCGTGAGTGACATTGGGTGACTAAAAGGGTACACAACAACATTTGTTTTTAAGACGTTACATTTTCACATTCAGCTGGGAGTTTCCAAGAATGTATGTATATGTCGCAAAACATTTTTAAAAAACATCGGTCATGGATTCGTGTCAAAAATCAGCGGATGGAAATGTTTGCGAAAGTAGCTGCAAAGAATATGTTCACGATTATTGTATGCTACTTTTTTCAAGCTGTAATTACCTAGTTAGGTTTTTATTTTGTCGTCCTTAAAGTTCGTATGTCCTCTGCCTTTTGGCACGCAGCCATGCTGAAACTATGCGAGAACACTTGACATCTCATCGTAAGTTGGTAAGTCTGCGTGCAAAGGCAACTGAAAACTGAATGGCGATGACTGGAGCAAGGTGATATGTGATTTCAATATCGATTGTTTAGCAGTAGCATTGAAGTAGTGAATAATGCTTCGGGTTTCGTAAAACGCTAGTGATTATTACTGGTGGTCGCGAATCTGTTGAACTGAGTGACATGGGTGATATATTGGTAGATAAATCGATGGTATATGAATTCTGGTAGGCGGAATGAAGGGATTTTGTAGTATTGGTGGTGGAAATTGATGGCCTTTGATTCGTGGGATGACTGATGCGGATGTCTGGCAGTGGCACGTGTTTGATTAATTACTAGTGATTTCGTGGGCGTGTCAACTAAGGTCCTTTTGCCCATATGTATTGCATGTTTTTTGCTCGGGAGGTGATGGTGATTTTGCCCCGCTGGATGGCGCAGCTCGCGGCGCCGACCGATGTGGGCTGGCGGGGTTTTTTCCCCAACCAAGCAATCTCCCACCAAGCTGGGCAGCGGCCCTAGCCCGGGAACAATCTCTAAGTGTAAGAGGTCGCTAATAACACAAGTGATTGAACTGACTAAAAAAATAAACGTATCTAAGTGTAAGCTGACCAACATTGGTCTCCCGCAGTATAGTAGTGGTAGTGCACGTAACTGAGTGTGTGTGTGTGTGTGTAATGTGTGTACAGGGGGTAGGATCAGACCAAGGCATGGCAAGGAAGATCGCGATAACGATCCGGGGCCCCAGTTTGTAAAGGATACTGGTTTGACATTCGCCTGGTGTTGAAGAAACCACGGGAAACTACCGATCAGAGCAGCGAAACGTTAGGATTCTCTTACCAGTCAGCGCCAGAACTCGACCCGTACCTACGTAACCTAGTGCCACCAGTCCGGGGCTCGCAACCCCCAGTAACCCTCCGGACAGAGGGCACTGGCAAGTGACCATCGAGTTGATGCCACTGAGCCACCTCTCCCGGTCAGAGGCTGTGGAGTGAGTGGAGAGGGGGGAGCGAGATGTGGCAACGACCGCAGGAGGAGTGGCGACGCTGCTGCTCACAGCGCGTATACTCAGAGCCTAGGAAGCTGTTTCTTATCGCTGCCACCATCTCCGGTTGCTACTTGCTCTCTCTCCCCGTCCTCGTCTCGCCGCCAAGCTCCGCTTCGCGGTCCGTGCTCCCCGGCGTATAAAACAGAAACAAAAAAAAAAAAAAATAACCCAACACTTTCTCGAACAGTCGTGACTCGACCACATCTCGAAGCTTCCGAGTGACACGCCTCAAGGCGAACGACATTTTGTCTTGAACTACTACTTTCAGTCACGTCCTAGGGTTGCTAACGTTCAATTGCCATGTAAAACGCCAGTCGGAAAAATGAACGGAAGAACTGTGTGTAGTGTCATTCTAGCAAACTGCCCTGGTTTATTTTGTACAAACCTTGTAGATATTATAAATTAAATGACTGTTACCTTCTTTTTGAACAGTTGTTCAAACATTGAATTAGGAAGATATTTAGATTCAACATTACGAGTTTAAGGTCGAAATTTAAAAAATGTATAATTCTATGTATGGGATGTAGTGGAATAGTTTTTGAACACTTTTTGGTTAAACTCCTTCGCTGGACGTAACCGTCTTTTGGCTACTTTTGTCCATATGTGCTTGTCTGCACTTTAAATGTTTTCTTTGGGAGAATAGAGCTCTTTTTCTTTGCTGTTATTTTTTTCCGTATTCAGTGTTTTTCATCGGTCACACTCCTTTGCAAAGCGAGCAATTAAAATTTTGTTGCATGATAAAATCGCTTCTGGCTGAGACCGAGAGTCTAATAAATCAAGACTGTAATAATTTTTTTAACAATAGCGTTACCTTTGCAAAATTATAATCATGTCAGGAATGAAATAAGGGAAACAATTGCAAAATAATTACAATATTCCAGCGTACGTCAGTAACTAGGAGCGCACACAGCACTGATTTCTACATTAATATTCTTTCACGTAAAAATATGTAGTCATCTTGTATACTGTTTTGTTTCTGGTTGTTGGTATGTTTGTAATCGTTAAATTGAACAATAAAAAAAATATTTTCGAGAAAAGCGTATCAAGTAAACACTTTGCCATAGCAAAGAACTGTCTGTACTTTTTTATTGGAATCATGTTGCACGGCCGACCCAACTTTAGAGCGTTTCCTTGCCTCTGGGACCTGACTTTCTTGTGCATTTGGTTCAGATTCAATTCGGAATTGATGCCCGCTAGCGGTGTTCCCGAGGTCTGAGCCCTGTTTGTATTTTTATATCCGCGCCTGGGGGTAGGGGAGACATGGGGCGAGAATGAAGTATTGCCATCATAGCTGTCTTAACTTGAACCTGTTCTGAGCCCTCTTTCGTCTCACGAGCTATACGAAACGGAAGGGCGATTTTTTATTACGCAAACGCTTCATTTCTCCCTGGCACGCCGAATCGAAGCCTGGAACGACCTCACAAAAATCTAACGCACGCTATCCATAATCCACCGAGGGGCCTTTTTTCTGTTTAATATTTTGTCAATTTGAACATTTTGTCAATTACTGTCTTAGTAAAAGGGGCACTAGCACCGAGCATTCGGAAACTTTTGTTGGACATTTTTGTGACCGAATTTCGAATGAATGCAATTTAATTTTAGACGCCAACTATGTAATATCATCGTCTCTTCAATTTTTTGTTCATAATTGTTTGCCTTAAACGCTAGTATTGGTATTCAATTCGTTATTTCCAGTTTGCGGCACGTCATTGAATCTTACAATATCCGCTCCAATGTTTGCTCGGAACTGACGCCGCAGTTGAAAGCTAAAAAAAAAGTGGATACTTGAATAACGTCTTTTTGAATTGTTTTGTCCGTAAACGTGCCAGAACATACTATTGTTGAGATCATGACAATGAAAAACACTTAAAATCGAAATTCGTTTTCAGGCAACTTTAAAAGTCAAGAAGCAGTCAGAAGCAGAAGAAGTTTGCAGTCAAGGAGCTTCAGAATATCTGCATTATTACAACTTAAAATGGCGTAGTAATCGAACCCCGGCAAAGGAAGTTATCTTTCTGCGGGCAGCAAGGCAGGTCGCTAACTGTACATAATATCCATTTTTCGCATTCAGTGATCGTTGCCTGATGGCATTTGAATTTTTATATTTACCGGCCAAGACCGTCCGCTTTCAAATCTCGTGGATTAACCGTCATTAAACTTTAAAAAAAATCATATATTACTTTAACGTTACCGTATTTACTACTGGGACGTAAATTTCTAGAAGTATAATGTTTTTAAATTGTGACTGCATGAACTCGTGTATAATTGACTTCAACAATGTGGGCATTCGCGATGCAAAGTTGCAGGTTAATTTCATAATTGGGACTCCTGTCGGAGAGGTAGAGTTCGGTGCGGATACCTTGGTCTCTACCGGAGAGACCTGCATTATATAGAGGAGCCGCAGATCAGCGAATGGAAAGGGCGTGCGCTCGTGGCCCAACACGCAATTCCTTTTGAGCGTTGCCCTCGCGCCGTCCGCCTCTTGAGCCGAGCCATTTCCCCCGCGAGCACAAAGGCGCCGTCGAAGGCTTCCTCGCGCACGCGTGGCCGCACGGCATAAATTCACGGCGCCCGCAGCACCCCATGGCCCCGCGGCCCCCGCGCCTTCGATCACTCCCGCCGCCGTTTCTGTCCCCGCTCCTGCCGGCCCGCCGCTCCTGCCCGGCCCCCGCTCTGCCCGGCCCTGGGGTTCCCGCTTCCTGCCCGGCCCCCGCTCCTGGCCCGGCCCCGGCTCCTGCCCGGCCCCCGCTCCTGCCCATGTCCTCAGCCCCTGCCCTGTCTGCAGCCCCTGCCTGTCCTCAGCCCTGCCCTGGGATTCCCCTCAGCCCCTGCCCTGTCCTCAGCCTGGCCGCTGTCCTCAGCCCCTGCCCCTGTCCTCAGCTCCTGCCCTGTCTCATTCTCCTGCCAACTGTCCTCAGCTTGCTGCCCCTGTCCTCAGCTTTCTACCCTGTTCCTACGCTCTGCCCCAGCTTGCTCCTCCCTGGTCTCGCTCTGCCCTGCTCCTCTGCTTGCTGCCCGGCCCCGACTCGTGCCCCGACGGCTCGTGCCGGCCCGACTGCATGCCCGCGCCCGACTCTGCCGGCCCCGACTCTCATGCCGCGGCCCCTCTTCACGTGTCATCTGCCTCTCGTTGTCCATGTTCTTTTCCGGCCTCGTTGCCTTCTCCACTCTTGCGCCTCACCGCCCATGAAAGCCCGTCAATATTCAGGGAGGCCCCGTACTGACTCCACAGACGCCCGGGAGCCCTTTTCAGGAGCTCGTTGTGCCCGAAGGTTTTCAGTGCGCGGACAATGGAGCGGCGAAAAGCCGGGCCTCGGTTTTGTATTCACAAATTAAAAAGTGTAATGTAAGACCTGCATTTCTATATTCTTATATGAACGATTGCATATCAGCAATTCGGTAGCCGTGCAGGGCTGGCATAGTGTAGACGTCTGTGCAAAATAATGTAAAAACAGCGACACCAGCGATTCGAGTGGAAGTTGTTTGCAGTTTGTAAGAAAGGTATAGCACTTGTGTTTCCTGCGATTCATTCTGGGCTTTTTTTAACGAATACTAATTTATATTATATATATATATATATATATATATATATATATATATATATTCTAATAAAATGTTCTATTTATATAAGTAATATTATTAGGTTAGTTGTTTCCTGTTAGATTTTTGTTAATGATATACTATATATTATATTATATAAATAATATTTTTCTTTTATATTACACGTTTAGACCGCTTCTCGCCGCTGTTAGCTACGATCTGAAAAAATAAAATTCGTTATGGCACAATTCAAGATCAACATTGTCATTATTTTTATTGAACTTTATTTATATGGAAAATCATTTCAAAATTTAACGTATTGGTATTTATGTATATGAAGTGCTTGTGGTACAAGACGATATGTTGTTTATTTACTGTCTGCGTGAATACCTAATATGCCGATTCACATAAAACTTGGGCATTTTCAGAATGAGCCTGTAACCACGTGGGCGGGTTAGGGAGGATGATGTCTTCGAAGTGACTGCTAACGAATAGATAGTAGGAATAAAAACGGCTGTCCGTTACAAATTCCGTTTGTAGATTATCAGCATTTAATATAGGTCTCTTTTGTAAACGTGCATTTGTTGCCTGCCTACAAGTATTTTGGGTAAAATAATTACACTGATCCCTAGCTGTTTCTAGCTCATAAATAATCAGATCGATTTGTGTACTAAACTGTGGCTTATCTACTGTGTTATATGGTATAATTTTTTTTTAAAATTTTAATAAGCATTCGCAATTTTCTTTTACGGGGCAACCTGGCAATTTTTGTAATAATCAATTATCTCATTAATTTATGTATTGGTAACTATATTTCACATTTCCATGTGTTCCGGCACACATTCATAGTTGTGGGTTCACGGCCAAACAAGTTCGCAAGACGCTTTGTAAAAACTGTGTTTTAACGAAATGCGATTGCGTATATCGCATGCGCCGCACAGCTTTTCCCTCTCTTCGAATGAGCAGTGACGCCCCCGTTTAATTCCCGTGACACGTTGTCGCTCTGTGCTCGTGAGGCGACACGACGACTCTTCACGCAACGCATTGCCACGCTGGGGACTCCGCCTCCATGCTCCGCCTCCGCCTCACCTCTCCGCCGGCTACCGTCCACCACCCCTCCTCCGCCTCCCCCTCCCTCCACCTCCACCATTCGCCTCCCTCCACCTCCGCCTCACCTACCCGCCTTCGCCTTCCCGTCCACGTCTCGCTCCACCTCCACCCTCCCCGATACTCCGCGCCCCTCAGCCTCCGCTCCTGCCCTCAGCTCCCGCCTCCGCTCGCCTCCGCCTCGCCACCCTCCCATCCATCCGATCCCACCTCCCTCCGCCTCCCCTCGCCCTCCAGCCTTCCGCCTTCAGCTCCCCATCCCCTCCGCCCTCCGACCCCACCTCCGCTGCTCCACCTCACCTCCAGCGTGCCATCTCCTCCTGCGCAATACTGGTTGAGCTTTTAATGCGTTGCAGGTCGTCACTCGGAAGTGTCATAGGATAGGTGAAAGTGAATGATTAAAAAAATGTATATCTAAGGCCTAAGTGAATCTGCAAACTAGCGTGTAAGAAAAAACTGAATGAAGTATATTTGCTTTTTTATTTATTTATTTACGTCAGAAACGGTTATAAACCTGTGTGTCGACGTGGCTATGGGGTGAAGTTTAATTTGAAGGTAGCATTTAATTAGAGTTATTTACGTATAGTTTAGGAAGTATTACTCTGACATGTTATATATACAAAATAGTGTATCCAAATTTAATCTCAGCATCACCCTCTAAACATTCTCTGTAGGCTCATTAATTTTATTCTTGTGTTCTTAAACACATTCAAATATCATCTATATGCCAACAAGTCCGGAATATGGCATTTTCACTAAAAATGTCCTGATTCCTTGACTTAGGTATAGCGCTGTAGGAACAAACACTTTTTGATGCATTTAGTTTTCTTGATACAGATTGTTGTAAATTCGCCTTACGATATGAAAAATGTATGACATAGTCTTAAACCATCCGGGTCTTAGACATCGCTAACGTTTAGCGCTGTACCATTTTCGTGAGGCGGCTTGGAGTTTGGATTCGAACTGTTCTAATTATCAACGTCGCTGGTGGTGGTGGCCCTGTCACTTAGAAATCAAATCGTCAACTATTGGACATCGAACTTCTAAAATCGCATAAGTTGGCTCCTCTCGAGAAGAGACAGGACTGCACGTAAAAAGAGGAAGAGCTTTCATTGGACAGGTGAAGGTGATCATCATTGGAAAGTCATCATATTATCGTGGTCATTTCACCTCGGAGGATCAAGTGGTGTCTCGGGAAGTCGGAGATATATATAATGCAAATTACTAAGGTTGCTAAAAAACGTTTATGCCAAACACATTAGAAACTGTTTGAAAGTAAAACTAAACTAAACAATATTTTTTCATAAATAAAATTGTTCAAAGCTGTAACTGCAAAATTTAACGGTACACTGGGTACATATCCATTTAAATGAGGTCCCTTGTCATAATTGAAATCTATTTGGCATTTAGTTTAAAACGATGTCAGCGCATGCCTTGAAAAGTCATAAAAAAATAAAATTTTGCGATAAAAATCAGATGAGACGGGTAGTTTTCTCGCCATGGCAAGACGGGTCATGCAAGAGAGCGTTGCGAAAGATGGGTCACGGAACTGAATCAGTTAATCAACCGTTGTCAGTTTAGATTTCTAGACTGGAAATCATGAACGTTTTATTGTATAATTGTTTTATTCGCTGGTAGATCTGTATTGCTAATTTCGAATTTTGCAGATAGAATGACTGAAGACTAGCAAGGCCTCTAAAGGCATTCGAGAGGCTGTCCACTGGTTTACCGTTAAGATGCTAGGAAAATGGAAAATGCAAATATCCCCTGATAACATTTATTCTCATGCCTGATGGTTGCGCACGCGATCTGATCCAGTGCACTCATTTTGGCTATACGACACTGCTGACGTCGTGCAGAAGTAAAGATAAAAGTAAGAAGCTTCAAGTATTCACGTGCGCAGTTTAGAGCACCCAGTTTTTTTCTTCCTCTGGGGGTTCATTCTTGCCATTCTCCTCCGACCAGAGCATTTTAATTCCTGCAGGCCACTATTGTTTTCCTGATGTGGGACCATATTTAATGAACCTCTTAACGTTAATTTAGTATCGTAGAATGTTTTTAACTATTTATAATTCGTATATACTTTTTCATATTTTTACTGTTGACTGAGTTTTGGACAGTAAAGGCAGCATTCCCCGTGTCCCATCTTTACGTGGTAGCATTGTACCCAGCCATCGTATCTCAACATTTTTCCTCATTTCTCTGAGCGTTGGCTTCATTAATCCTGGTTGGAGCCTCCCACTACTGAAAACTTTAGTCGCTCTCGATGCCCCGCCTTCTGCAACCATTACCGTGTACTACAAACACAACTAATTGTAATAAAGTAATTGTGGGTTTTACCCGCCTTGTCAACAGTTAAAATTTGATTAAGAAGCAGTTAACATTACGTAAAAGAAAGCCTAACTTGTGTCGCTTTACGACTCCTTTTACGTAAAAAAATATGGTGACAGAAATATGAAATATCAAAATGTTTGCTTTGGCCGTGCGGAAAAGTTTTGCTTATATTTTCTCTAGAGAAGAATTGGATTTACGGATAGTAAATATGGCGTGATTCTCTTTTCTTCGCCATTAAACTTTATTTGATATTTTACCCTTCACGAACCTATCTTTCTAATTTCGTGTGCTTCTATTTAGCATAAAAGCTGCTAGAAACCACTTGGAGTAATTATTCCTGAATATTGCCACGAACACTTTTGAACGGACAAGAAATATCAAACATATCATAGTGTGGGCATTTTAAAATTGAGATTCCCCAAATACGGGTTCTTTTAAAATATTTATTTAAATGCGGGCACTTCCTAGTTAAATTGTATAGCGAAATAAATAATAGTCCGGGCAAACGACCGTAGTTTCCAGCTTGTAGATAATAAATTAACTATTGTGGCATATTTCATTCTCGTATTTCATGTGTGTTCGTGGCGTAATCTTAGAAAATCATGATTCAAATAGGTCCTACAATTTCTACATAAACTGAAGTAATCTTGTTGATAAACCATAATTATTGTAAACATTGTTCATCGGTATTCAGAGTTGGTGCCACACATTCTCTCGAATAGTTGCGGTAGCAATATATAAATGGTAGCATGAATTCCACAAAAAGTACAAAAAACACGATCCTTTTATTTAATCAGTTTGACAATGGTCCACACCACAATTTTTAGAGGATTAAGATAAATACTCGCAGTTAATAGAATAATATTGCCTATCTTTTTATGTGAGGCAATTTGATAATTTGTTTACAATGCGAGAAAATAGTAGAATTACGATATTTTATCCGTAAATCACAATTCTTCTCTAAGAGAAAATATAAGCAAACTTTTCGACGGCCAAAGCAACATTTTGATATTTCAGTATTTCCTGTCATCATATTTGTTAGCGCGAAAGATGTATAAGGCAATCACAAGTAGGTATTCTTTTACGTAATGGTCACATGCTCATCAATCAAATAAGAACAACAGTTTCAGCATTCATTGGCAATCGCCTATCTCTCGTGCCAACTCTTCATGAACCCAGGCATCACAAGCTTTTGCGCGATACACTGACGGAGGTAACCATGTGACCAGTGTGCGTGGCGGCCGCAGCCGAGCGCCCCTTATCAGCGGCGCGGAGCGGTCGCTTCCATTCAGCATCGGAAAGTAACGCGCGGTGTCGTGCGGGTCCGTCGACAGACACGCCAAGCGCAGCGCGCACGGCCGAAGGCTGCGATTAGCGCTAAAAACGGCGCTCGCAGTCAACACCTCCTGCCTGCTCTCCTCTAAGTCCCTTCGGCTGGTTCTCCCTGGGCTGGTCGTCTGCTGAACACTGCGCCTTCTGGGCTCTGGTCGTCCCTTCTGGGCTCTGGTCGCCTCTGGGCTCTGGCACGTCCTTCTGGCTCTGGCTCGTCCCTCATTGGGCTCTGGGTCCGTCCCTTCTGTTGGCTCTGGTCGTCTCTCTTCTGGGCTTGGTCGTCCCTTCTGGTGCTGTCTGCTGGTCGCGTTCTCTTTGTCGCGTACGTGGGCTCCGTTTGCGTCTTCAAGTGGCGCCGGTCGCCTTCGCTGGTCTGTCGTCCTCTGGCGCTCTGGTCGTCCTTCTGGCTTGGCGTCTGCCCTCTGGTTCCGTTCCTCTGGCGCTCTTCGGTCGTTCTTCTGGGCTTGGTCGTTCCTTCGGGTCTGGTCGTTCCTTCGGCGCATCCTGGTCGTTCCCTTCGCGCCGGCGTCCCTGGGCTCGGTTCCCTTCGGGCTCTGGTCGTCCTTCTCGGGGGCCGCTCTGGTCTCCTTCGGCGCTCTGGTCGTCCTTCGGCGCTCTGGGTGTTCCTTCGGGGCTCTGGCGTTCCTCTCGGCGCTGTGGGTCGTTCCTTTCGGCGCTCTGGTCGTTCCTGCTTCGGCGCTCTGGTGCTTCGGCGCTCTGGTAGTTCCTTCGCGGCTCTGGTCCGTCCTTCGGCTTGCTGTTACCTCTAAACACTGGTGAAGGAACCGCTCCTTAGACAAATTTCTGCATCCATTTGCTTTAATCTTAATCTACAACTAATTGCAGTTTCAGTATGACATTAGCTGGCAGTTAAATGATACGTCCAAATATCCAATTATATTGATGTCAAGAAATATCATAATTTAGTGTACACGTGTGTGAATTTTGCCACGTTGAAATCAATGCAGATTAGTAATTAACCCTTTTCACTTCCTATTGATAAAACGCTCCATATTTCACACTCAGACATTAAATTCAGGAATGGTACGTTTTCTCTACTACCCGGCAACGAATGTTAGTCGGTAAACTTTCCTTAATTTATATTTAATTACATTCGATCTGATTACAAAAAATGTGACATGGAAAGGGAGATTATTGTTATTGTTTGCTTTGAGGACATTGTAGAGAGTACCTGCGATAGACTCTAATAATGAAAGTAGAGAAACGCATTAAAAAAATCCCGAATAAAAGTGTGATTACGATTCAGTTGTGGCAGAATATATGTAAGAATTCCTTCAATGTGTAGCTGTCAGAAAGAATTCAGCCAAAGCAAAAGCAATTGATTGCTTTGAATGTTGACGCGAAGTTGACCTTCTCAGATTATTCTAGCATTATAACATTTCGTGATTTCTTTCTATGCAATTCATTTTATATTCACAGACAGACTTTTGCAATGATACACACAACCAGTTACCAAAGAGACGCTTTTCTTGAGATGTTATTACTGATCACTGACTGCTTATGATTTGTTAAATGAAAAACCTCATATTTCGACCCAGAAGTGAAAATTACTAGATATTATAGGTGAAGAACCCACTTACACACACACACACACACACACACACACACACGCACACACGCACACACGCACACACACACACACACACATATATACATAACTTTTATGTTAATCCGCGTCTCCCTTTCGCTGCGACGGTAACCGTCTTTGGCTACGGTTTTTCAGGTCGAGCGAAGTACAATGGTGCTGTGCTGTGCAGCTTTATGTTGTTCGTTTGGGAGATGATGAAAGCTGGCTTTTTCCTCTTGTCATAAGCGTATCCTCTGTGTCTCAGTCTTCGAGCTGTTTGTTCATCGGATCAGCACTTCCCTCTTGACTTATACACAAGAGTGCGAGCTAAACTATCTACAGACTAATCATATTGATTCTGGCATGAGTGACGCGATTCTGTGTTTACTTTACTGGCCAAAGGACACCGAGCTTACGATCTATATTTAAATCATCGCACTGAGGACTCAATTGTGGAATCGTGTAAAGACCATGAGCGTATACCTATTTTCACTCAAATAATATACACATGTTCTCATGACCGAGCGAATCGACGAAATAAGTGAAAACAGTAGCTACACAAATAAAATACCAATATTCCGAGCGACGTGCAGTAACTAGCTTTTTAGCTGCTTAAATCACATGTATTTTCTATTAAGAATTTCTATACTCTACGTGAAATTATGCTAGTCACTACTTGCTTATATCTGTGTTTGTTTCTAATGTACTTGTCTTAGTATGATTGTATAGGGTAGTGTCGCACTTAGACACCTGTAGACATGGGAAACATATATTGAAAATTGGAAACATACTATTTGAGTAGTAGTAAGAGCATATCCTACAATTGAATATGCACAAGTTTGTGCATTAGTTCTTAAGAAAGCAGCGTCCTGCACTCTATTATTGGAATATGTGTGCACTAACTCAGGTCCGTCCAACCTCTTTAGCAGAGCGTCCTTGCTTCTCTGGATTCAGTGAACATTTCTTGTGTCATTTCGCGTGTATACACGATTAAGTCGTTGCATTGAGCCCCGTACTTCATGTCCGTTGGATCGTTTCTCCAGTTGCTCGAGCACCTAGCTCTTTTGTATTGTTTCATCTACGCGACCTGGGAATCAGGGGCAGACACTGCGAGCGCACTGGTGAGTTTGCTACTGAGCCTTGACGCCCGCCAGATTCTCTGCGATACATAAGCTTACACCATATAGTACTTAACTACAGACCAATGTGCTTGCAGCCCCGTACTTATCGTCTCAGCAGCTACTAGAACGAATCTGTTTAGGCGAATATTGTTTTTTACCAGTGCAACGCTTCAAATTTCTTAGCCCTGCGACCAGGAATCCCGAAGTCTACCTGGAATCGACTGCACAAAAATTGCTACGCTCGCTATCCAATAGAATGCGCAACCGTAAGGAGGCTATTCTCACTCTGAGTTAACTAATTTGATACAAATCTTGAGACATAATTTTGCTCAGTGTACTGTCTTCTAGTACAACGTGTTAGGAGCAACTCAGACACAGAGCAAGTTCGGAAGAACTGCAGTTTGTTAGAGAACGTAGTGGTAGTATGTGTCGACGATTAGTCGGGTAACTGAATGGCATAATTAATTCTCTGAGGCAGTATCAGTCCAATCTTATCATACTACTTCTATCAGTAACTTATCTTAGTTTGGTTCATAATTGTTTTCCGTTAACGCGCTATGATGATTGTAATCGATATATCATTCCCGAAGTTGAATTATTCAGTATGCGAAGCGACGTTTCCATTGGATTACGTCCCTTAGGCCAGCTATTAAGGCGCGCCCCAATGTTTTCGGCTCCACTTTGGTACTCGACCCTAGATCGCCCGCCAGATCTTTATGAATCTTCAAACAATAAGTGGATACTGTCTGACATTCAGTGATCGTTTTGACTCATACGTCCTGTCTGAATTGTTTTGTCCGTAAACGTGCGACAGTAACATTGACTCAATTGTTGAAATCAGTTTGACAATGAATAAAACTATATACATGAAAAGCTCTCGTATTGACCCAAGTCCAGACCTTTCAATCAAATAGTCAGTAGAATAAGACAGTCAGTAAAGCTATGATAGAAGTTTGCAGTCCAAGAAGACAGTCAGAAATTATCATTAGTCTACATTTAACTTACTACTTAACAGTTGTACCGTACGTTAAGTAATCCGTACCTCCAGGAAGAGTGGAGTATATTTTTCTTAGCGGACAGCAAGGTCAAGGGTCTGTTTTAAACCTCTTACGTGTACGTAGCATACTTTCGCACATCTCTTGTCGGCATTCAGTAGATCAGTTGCACTTTCACGAATGGCATTTGTGTGGCAATTTTTATCATGCGCACTATAAGCAACCGTACCAGCTTTGCCAAATCGGTGGTTACGTTTAACTCGTCATTAAACTTTAGGAAGGACTACTATCATATTAGACTCTTCACGTTACCGTAGTTGTACATATACTGGGATTGTCGAAAGTTTTAGCAGTAGAATGAATATGTCTCTTTAGGATCTCATTGTGACTGCATGACACTCTTAGCCGTAGGTGATGAGACGCACTTTGCCACAATTGTGGCATATTATTCAGCGCCCATGCAAAAGTTTCGCAGATTTGCACTTCAGATATTGGAGTTAGCTGCCTGTCGGGAGAGGGTGACGAGTTGTGCGGTTGCCGGATGACCTTTTTGGCGTGCCCTCCAACCGAGAGAGCACCACTGCATTTACTTTATTATTGAGAGGCCCCCCAGTTACTGCAGCCGAATGGCCTCGCCGCCGAAGGGCGTTGCCGCTCGCTGGCCGTCTGAGCCGGAAGCCAACCCAACCTAGCAAGCGTTCTTTTGGAGCGTTCGCTCCTAACGGCGCCGCGCGGCCGCCCGTGAATCGCGAAGCCAATTTCGCCCGCTCGGCATGGCACGCACAAGACGCGGTGGCCGCCGCACCGCGCGATCGAAAGAGTCACGGCGTGTGCCTGTCCGCGACGCGTCATGGGCCCCTCGCACCGCCGGCATAAGAACACACATCCCCGCCGCCGTCACACCCCGATGCCCTGCGCAGCACCCATGGCCGCCCCCTTCATCCCCCGCCGCCGTTTCTGTCCCCGCTCCTGCCCGGCCCCCGTCTGCCCGGCCCCCGCTCCTGCCCGGCCCGGGTCCCGCTTCCTGCCCGGCCCCCGCTCCTGGCCCGGCCCCGCTCCTCCGCCCCGCCCGGCCCCCGCTCCTGCCCATGTCCTCAGCCCCTGCCCTGTCCTGCAGCCCCTGCCTGTCCTCAGCCCTGCCCCCTGGGTTCCCCTCGCCGTGCCCTCAGTCCCACCTGGCCCTGTCCTCAGCCCCTGCCCCTGTCCTCAGTCCTGCCCTGTGCCTCAGTCTCCTGCCACTAGTCCTCAGCTCGCTGCCCCTGTCCTCAGTCTTCTACCCTGTCCTACGCTCTGCCCAGCTTGCTCCTGCCCTGTCCTCGCTCTGCCCTGTCCTCGTGCTTCTGCCCGGCCGAACTCCCGACCCGCTCGTGCCGCCCCGAGGCTCGATGCCGGCCCGACTTCATGCCCGCGCCCGACTCATGCCGGCCGACCTCAGCGCCTCTTCACTGTCATTGCCTCTGTTGTCCATTGTTCTTTTCCCGGCCTCGGTTGCCTTCTCACTCTTGCCCGCCCTCCGCCCATGGAAAGCCGCGTCAAATATTCAGAGGCCCCGTTGACTCCACAGACGCCGGCAGCCCTTTTCAGAGAGGCTCGTTGTGCCCGAAGGTTTTCAGTGCGCGACAATGGAGCGGCCGAAAAGCCGGGCCTCCGGTTTTGTATTCACAAATTAAAAAGTGTAATGTAAGACCATGCATTTTCTATAATTTTAATAGAACGATTGCATATCACAATTCGGTAAGCCGTGGCAGCGGCTGGCATGTGTATGACGCTTCTGTGACAAGATATAGAATACAGCGACCACGACTTTCGAGTGAAGTTGTTGCAGTTTGTAAGAAGGTATAGCATTGTGTTTCCTGCGATTCGTTCTGCTTTTTTTAACGATACTAATTTTATATAATATATAATATATATATAATATAATATATATATATATATATATAATTTTGTTCTATTTTATATACTACGTTGAGCCCTTTCGCGCTGTTGCTAGACGATCCTCAAGAAAAATAAAATCTTATGGCAACAATTCAAATAACATGTGTCTTTTTATTGAAACATTTTATTTATATGGAAAATCATTTCAAATTAACGTATTGGTATTTATTATATGAATGCTTGTGGCTACAGACGATATTGTTATTACTCGTGGTGAATAGCACTATAAGACCATACACTTAAAATTGCATTCAGATGAGCCTTGACCACGTGCGTAGGAGAGATGATGTCTTCAATGACGCTACGAAAATTAGTAGATAAAACGGCTGTCCGTAAATTCCGTTAGAATTATCAGCATATTATAGGTCCTTTGTACATGATTTTGCCTGCTACAAGATTTGGTAAATAAACCTGGATCCTAGCTCTACTCAAAATATCATGATTTGTGTACTAAACTTGCTATCTACTGTTTAACTGGTATATATTTTTCTTAAATCTTAATAAGCATTTCGCAATTTCTTTTACGGGACCTGCACATTTTTTATTAATAATCAATATTCATAATTTAGTACTGGGAATATTATTCACATTCCACAGAATTCGTGTTCACTCCAAACAATCCCACGTTTGGTAAAACATGTGTTTACGAAATGAATGCACTTCGCATGGCCCGCACAGCTTTCCTCTCTTTCATGAGCAGTAGCCCCCGTTTTCCGGTGACACTTGTCGCTCTGTCCACTCTGACGAACACGGCATCTTTCACCAACGATGCACGGCTGGGGACTCCTGCCCCCCGCCTCCCCTCCCTCGCCGCCTCCGCTCCCCCTCTCCCCCCCCCTCCCTCCACCTCCACCACCGCCTCGCCTCCGCCTCCGCCTCCACCTACGCCTTCCCTCCACTCCACCTCCACCTCCGCCCCCACTCCTGCTCTCCCCTCCCCTCCGCCCCCGCCTCGCCCGCCTCCCCTCCCCTACCCCTCCGCTCCCCTCCTCCCTCCCCCTCGCCCTCCCCTCCGCCTTCACCTCCGCCTCGCCCCGCCCTCCCACCTACCTCCCCTCACCTCCTCCATCTCCTCGCCAATTTTATCTTTCAGCACTACTAGTAGAAATAATATAAATTCTAACCTAATGAATGAAAAATTAATAATTAAAATTTATATTACTCACTAACGCTGCGATAAAGTTAATAACATAATTAATAATCATATACAATTCAATTATGAACAAATATGAATTTATCGACACCACTCTTTTACATAAACTGCTTCACATCAATTACACAAACAACACATATCTATCCCAGTACACAGCTCTTTGCCCCTCAAAATATATGTATCAACATCCTCTTGACTAACTTAGCGTACATTCTACGTTATTCATCACTCTATCACGCTGTTTGCAAGAAACATCTCCTGACCTAATCCCTCCCAACTCCAACAGAACCTTCATTATATATTCATCTTATCACATATATCTTTCACTCATGAATCATATTATACTAGTCTACCAACGAACTCCACTAAAACTTTTAAAAAACAACCAACTATCATAAATAAATCCTACTCAAACCACACGGACACCTTAATGTCCAATGATATTTATGACACCCATCACATCAAAAACAAATTGCAAAAAATCAATGAACGACCCCATGCAACGGTCATGCAAGAGACCAAATCAAGAGGTCACAACGAATCAGTAAATAACCGTTCATCAACTGAATTAACGTTAATGGAATCGTTATTCCTGGTAGAATCGTATCAATTTATTTGCGATAGATACGAGCTAAGCACTTACATCGGAGCTGTCACTGTTTCGTAGTGCTAGAAAATGAAAAATGCAAACCTGATAACATTTATTCTCATGCCGATTTACACCATCGATACACTCATCGTGCCCTACTCTCAGAAAAAAAAAAAGAGCTCAATTCATCACGGCACCCGCCCCGTCTCATCACCAGCTGTTCTCACACCGTGTGATATGAATAACTAATTAAATTGCCTTAAATTGAATACTTGATATTTTTAATGTTACTAGTTGACAGTAAAGCAGCAACTTCCCTGTCCATCCTTAACTGGTGCATTACCCACCATCGTACTCAACATTCTCATTCTTGATGTCATAATTCGTTGGCCTCCCCACACAACTCATCTTCATTCCCCGCTCTCAACCTTAACCTGTATCTACAAAACATCTAATTGTACTAAAGTATGTTTTACCCGCCTTTCACAGTAAAATATACAGCATTAATTACGTAAAAAAGCCAACTTGTGATCGCTAACCCTTCTAACAAATATTGACCAATACTAAATATAAAAATGTTGCCTTTGCCTCGGGAAAGGTTCTTATATTCTTTTAGAGAATTGATTTCGGATAAATATCTATCCTTCTCCCAATTAAACAATTATGTAATTTACCCTCACAACATTCTTTAAATCTGTTCTTCGGACATAAAACTGAAACCACTGTATATCATAAATTGCACGACACGTTTTGGAAAGACAATACAAAAATAGCAGGATGGAAATAATCCCAAATACTCTGTAAAAGATTGTA
>BOPP01000108.1:3686567-3722687 GCA_017312745.1 Gryllus bimaculatus
AATCATATGTTAATTTAAAAATATGCTGATATGAGCGATGAACACTATCATGAAATTTTTTGAGGTTCGTGTACTTGGAATTTCCACATTATATCCTTTGCGTGGGAGACACGTGACAGCTGGAGTAGCTCATGCTGTCACCGCCTCTTCTGCGGCTGCCAGCGGCGCTATTTATAACCTCACGAACGGCTGAAACAGCATAGAGTATACGGATTGACTGGGTTTAAGCTAAAACAAAACGTACGTGAGTAGCCAGAATTCCATATACAGAATCCACACAAAAGCTCTCTCTAAATATTTTTAGAGAAAGGGATAGTCGTCAAAACATGATAAATATCCCAAAAAGGAAATGTGATATAAAATTAATATCACACGATATAAAAGTTCTTCTTTATCAATACAAGAGACATTCATTGTGGTTTCCATTCATTGTTACTATGAAAAGGTTTCAGGATTAAAGAATTCGACTTTCAAATCTTTACATTTTATTCTCTGTATATATCACGTAGAGAAAATATTGTAATACAAAAATAGATTACCAGACTGATGGATATGAACCTTTTAGGAATCATCCCCCCCCCCCAGGGTTATTGTTAAAACTGATCAGTCCCTCCGTCTGTGGACAACAAAAGCGCCTTATACATCGTTAACAGTATTTTCTGCAAAATTGATATTTGCTAATATATCTGATTGCGCACAATGCCCTACAAATTTGAAACTGATCTGGTACGTGGCGCCCTCTGACGGCCGTCTTTGCAAGTAGTCCAGAGTTTTATACGGAAAATTTCTTTCTTTCTCTTTGTAAGGTATTCGGAGGTTTTTGAGGGAAATTTAAGGCTATCTCGATTGCGCGATGTTTGAAATCTTCATTTCCCTTTGCTATTAATTCGACCCAAAGAATGATTATAAATGATTGTGTTCGAAGCATGGTACCAAATTTGAATTAATTTGGCCACCTATGCGTCAACACACTCTTACAACTGCATTATTGGAGATATATATTTTATTAAATTAATTTTTATCTAAATTAAATCTGTTCTTTAAAATTAGTTTTTCTGAAAGACAATTCCACTTTTTTTAAACAGTTTTGTACGAATTGAGAATTATTCACAATACCACAAGACGCCAATTTGATTTAAACTTTTTGATTTTCGAAAAATTACTCGTATGTAATTTTTTTTTTTTTTTTTTGAAATATTTTGCATGTTTATTTTTACATTTCAGATTTATTTGCCAATTAATACTGTTTCTGTTATGAAAATATAAAAACAATAATTTTTTGTAAGGGTAATGAATTTTGTGAGCATTAGCTTTATCATTGTCAACGAATGCAGTTGATTGTCAGTAGATAAGTGTTTCTAAGCACATTGTAGATATCAAGATCAAAACTAATATATGAAAATCAATGTTTGTTTATTGTTCGTTCATCCGATTTCTATAAAATTGTCACCTTATTGCTTGCACTTACGCGAAGAATATGGGCATAGTACAATAGGAATGTACGAATGTCTCGCACATGGACGCGCGTTGGTGATTTGATCCGTTTATGTTGACTCGAGCGCATTGAACATAAGCTCTACGCCACCCACCGCATACTAAATTATTAAGCGCGAGTTTGCTGCGAGTTCTGATCTTGCAATTGTCAAATATTCGCCTGAATTATTAATTGAACGTTATCTCGGGCAGGAAAAGCAAATGTGTCCAAGACAATGTCATAGCGAATGCATGCCCAAACGTGAGGGCGAACATTTTAACAATAAGATACTTGACAACCATGTCCAAACCGGGACATAGAACAAACGCATACTCGCGAGAAAGTCGTTCATCTGTTATAATTGTTGTAGAGCGTAGCATAAAACGTTATTAACAATCACGTGCCCAGTATTGTGTAAAATGTAATCCATTGTATTAGCTAAGCAATGCCGGGTCCACTAGTTTACTCATAAAAATGTGTATTAACCATGCTGGTTCGGGTTTCAAGCCCTTATGTGAAGAGTTTTGCTGAAATGTTAGAAGCACAAAAATTTATTCATTATCACTTTATAATAGTTACAAAGTGAATGGAAAAATTGTTGTCATGATGTCGTCTAGTTTGGTCAAAAGAATTCTTGTTCCCGAATCGTCTTCTTAATTCAGTTCTAACGTACTATATCAAGAAAATTTGAGTTTTGCTCAGTAGTTAATTTATTATTATTATTATTATTATTATTATTATTATTATTATTACTATATTAAATGCCTGAAGTAATTGTTCTCTGAATGATTCGTTGAGTGATTGAGGAGTCTCTTTGTCTAGTCTGACGAATGAGGAAGAACAATCGAAATCGCGGGGAGAAGGGGGAGTTTCCCGCAAGAAATATACTAAATAAAATGTATATACTTTCATTAAAAATGCTTCTATTACGATCATTTATTTGATCTCTCCTCGTCGTGGTTTAATCGAAAGGAATCCTCACCTTATTTTTTGTATAACTTGAGGTCGTGGTATATGAGGATATCACGGCCTAAGGTTGGTGAACATTTAAGGGAGTTGTTATGATAACTGAAAAAGTTTTATAGATCTATTGGGATAAAAAAGCAAAAAGCGTCGTTAACTGCTACATAAATGCCCATTGTACCTTTTGCAAATACACCAATGAGTTTCTTAATATATATTGTTATTTATTAGGAGTTACGTTAAAGACTCCCAATGTTTAATTTCTTCACAATATAGAGTGTTAATAATTACCTTCTGATTACGAATTAAGAGATAATTATATTTTATCTGTAATAGCGAAGAGGTTAATAACTATGAAATTAAAGTTGTTTTGTCGTTAATGTGTGCTTTATTTTCTTTCTTGTTTCAACCTTTCTACTGAGCGTAAAGTTTTTCACGCTGTGACGTGACATTACCGTGAAAGAAGTCTTTTCTGCATGGTGACGTGGTTTTTCAGACGTTTTAAGGAAAAAACTAACTTCACGCATGCATAGCAGTAAGTAAAAATCGATATTTTTATTCGATTGTAGAAAAAGTATATTCTTTGTTGCACAAAAGGAAGACAATATGTATTCCATGGATCCATATTTTGCGTATAGGAGTATTTGAATTTCATTATTTTAATTTTTATTTTAATTTATGAAATGATGCGAACGTTTGGAAATGGTGCCAAATGAGAGATTGCCGGCATTAGCTTTTCAATATATTCCACACGGAAGAAGAGATATAGGTAGGCTAAAGAAAAAGTAGATACCGGAACACGTTGAAGACTAACCGTTGTTGGTAGAACAAAAAGATCTTTATTTTATTTCATCCTCTATCCCAATACAGAAATATACTGCCGGGAAGAAAAAGGAAGGGGGCGAGGCTTATTTGCTGTTCGCGGCATCCGAGGCCTGCATGCTTGGAGATGCTTGGAGATTTTCTCGATAAGTAAGGAATAGGGAAAGGAATATTTAGATGATGGGGAATAACCCCATTCCATGGCTCCGATAGACATGGAGGCTGGACGGGAAGGAAGTATCGCGCCTGGTCCGTGACATTACACTATCGAGAGGAAGTCATACGAGAACAGCCGGCCTATTTAAATCTCACTCGGGCAACGATTGGCTTTGACACGTTTATTAAGCTGGTGACGAAAATCCTGTCATCGTCAGAAATCGAACCAAGCACCTCTCGAACTAAGCAGATGTGAGCCGGAATAACAGATGCTCTCGGTACCGGTGTTATTTTGGCAGAAGAAAAAAAAGCAAATTATGTATTAATCATGGAAATTGTTATATTAATGCCCCTTTAATTTCGCCAACCTCCATCAAAAAGATTCAAATCTAGAAAATACGAAAGATCGATTTCGTGCACTAAACCCTCAACCATTGCCAGCCAGCATTCAACCACTTTGTGTTTAGCATTAAGCATGACCACAGCATAAGGAAGGTATATTTAGATTCTTGGCTTTCTGAGAGATGCTGTGCCGTAGGCATGGTTGCCAACGTTGGCAGAGTCTCCGCCGGTCACCGAGGAATCCCTAAGCATGGCATTGGAAGTCTACATTTTAACATTATATTCAACATGAAACGTGATCTCATATTTTGAACATTTATTATCAGTCGTAAAAAGAATAACTGTAACCGACAACTGTGGAGTTTTGTATCCGTTTTTATTTACATTGAACCCCGGAATTACGAATGGTGATTGCACTCGATTTCGCCTTTTAATATTTAATAAAATTACTGAGCTGTATTACATTTCTATTACTGTACTATGCAGCAATAAATCTAATGAAAATTTGTGATTTGACTACACATCATTATAACCTCAATACATTTTTATTTCTGCGTTTTTCTTCTTCTTCTTCTTCTTCTTCTTCTTCTTCTTCTTCTCCTTCTTCAAATTTGTGTATTGAGAATCATTTTCGGATTCGAAGTACAGTTACAAAATATACAGGCTATGAATGCTGAGTTCTGCTGAGTTTATTGTGATTATTGATATATTTGGCTTCGGAGTATCACATTGATCTAGTGAGACCATTGGATTTGGACAAACGTCGTTGACATGACTGTGTATGACGTCGTATTTTTCTGTGCTCTTTTATCAATATTGCGGTGTACAGTCCTCATCTACGATATACATGCCTCCGTATCATTGTCTCCATAATTTGAAAACTAGTTTATTTTACTTTCGTTTCCTTCATTATCTGAAATGTTAACTAAATTCTATTAAAAACATCTGACATAGTTACATTTTTCTGGAGGTTTTATAACATGTTAATGTTCAGCTCGGATTGAAAATTAGTTTTGTCATTACACAGATTTCTATGAAAAGATATTAATAATAAAATAATTTACCTGCCCATGACGTACCCAGAAAAGGTCGGAAATTGTTACGAAAGATTCAGATATTTTTGTCTGCAGTTACACTACTTAGTTTTACCATACACCAAGTCTTTCATACATAAACAGTAATAAAACTCGAAATTTCAATAATAATTTCTTAAAAAATATTGTGAGTTCGGAGGAATATTTTTACTTGTTTTGTTTTCAGATATGTTCATTTAAGGGAATTGTAGGACTTCACTAAGTCAACGACATCGGGATTCTTCATTATTAAATCGCCCCTTACAAAGCAGAAAACCAACCATCGTATGAGTGGGATGTATTTTTATGATTGTGTCCACAGTAGGCATATTTACGAATGAACTTGATGAGGAACATATTGATAGCCGAGAGAAGTGCTCACATCTTCCTACCGTCAGAAAAGTAATTAATTTTCGATTAGATTTTAAATTTTAATTCAGTATTGAGACAGAAATAGTAAGTTATCAGTAAGCAGTAAGATTACATATAGGCAGCAGGGGATGTCGGTAGGTGTCGCAAACATCACCTGACACACACACACACACGCACACACACACACACACACACACACAATGAAAAATACGTCAGGTTAATTAATATTCACATGACTGAAAAGAAGAGCAGCACCGAACTTATGTGACTAACCCCACATCTCGAAATGATAGTTTCACATCGATCCTTGTAGAAAAAAGGAAGCATAAAACTTGCACTTTATTACGAAAGCCAAGTGCTTCAAAGTCCCATACCCATTCACGGCACGCGTTCCTCGTGCATTGCGCGGTGTGTGGCGGCTGGCAACCAGCTGAGGCGCGAAAGAAACCGAATCCGCACTCGGTCGATGGGAACCGACTGGAGGCAGGAGAATCCCGTATATTGCCGCTTTTTACGGCTTTCTGGTTCGTTACTTCTCCCGGCAGCACACTCAATGTAACTCGCACCCGCGGCACCACCGTCGCGCCGCCGTAGGACCGTGTCACTCGTGTTTTCTCTCCCCCTTGCTTTATTTTCTTTCTTTGCAGCACGCATTTCGTCCGTCTTCCGAGACAAGTTTTCAAGATCCGCGACCGCGCCCGCGCGAAAACAACTTAACCTTGCCTCCGAGTCTTTACGAGTGTTCGAAAGTAGTTCAAAAATGGAAAAACGAACGTTTGGAGATTGGAAAAGAGCCCATTCAGCTACCTGAAAGAAAAGACAATGTATGGGTCGTTTTTTCTTCAGATCAGTTTCAAAATATTTCTGCTCGGATAAAACAAACAAATAGTTTTGTTTGCTGCTACCTGTATGCTGACGTGAGCATGCGTGTTTTAATTTGCTTTATTGTGTTCGTGCTAAATGCCCGTTGTTTTGAATAAATATGAGAACGCTGTGGATGATGTGTCCCGAAAGTGATGTAGCTAAACTAAATAATCTCTCGTTTTCATGATGTGCGAATTCTTAAGAATAAAATGTTCAAGGAATGACATTAAACATTTTGACATAGGTATCCTCATTAATCGTTTGTGTTAGAAACGAAAAGTAATAGCGGGGCTACTAGATGCACAAGGTATGACCATTCAAATGATCGGAATATGCCCCGCTTTTGTCGGTTTGTGCTGAAATAATTTTTGACCCTGCCCTCTGGTGAGAAGAAAGTGACTAGGAGGTGGGAGCGAAGAGTGCCGTCGGCCTCGTGATTGAATGCCTTCGCTGCGGCGTTGAACAAACGATGTTACCATCGCTTTTGATGGTCGCTTCAGAGACAACACTGCGTATAAGTCCACGAGAGTCGAGTGAGAAAGTCTGTAGAGGTGCTGGTTCCCTCGGAGGCTCCTTTTCTATTAAAGTTCTTTTTTATTTTATTTTTTATTTCATTTTATTATTTTTTTTATACATAAGTCACATTTTCTTAGCGAACCTATAAAACATTCAAGGAGATTCGAAGTATAACTTTAATGATACAATTAATTAATAGAATTACGGATTTTATGTTGAACCATTACATAGTTGCCAGATGGCTTGGCATGAAGAGCCTCTTTACTAATAAATGTGAATAAATTATTCATATTATTAGTTTAAAAAGGGGGGAAATAAGGAATTGAGCATATTTACTGAAATAATTTTTTTTTATTACGAAGGGCTAAGGGGCCGCCTTCAGAATTTTTCAGGAGGCCAAGGCACCCCCCCCCGCCCTAGCCTGTCGGCACACCAATGCTCATGGCGATCATTGAGAGAACACATATACTAACAGAGCGTGATTGAATCTGGAGAAAGGTGGCTCAGGGCATCAATTGATATCACTGCTGCACCTCTAGCAGGGAGGTCTAGGGTTCGAATCCCGACGGTGGCAGGATTTTTTACTCTGAGTATAGCAGTTGCCTAACAAACGGGCCACGGCCGGCGCGCGACATTTCTTTCCTCTTCTTTGTTCTATACATACCCGTTACCGACGCGCACACTCATATGCAATTCACAATCACATATTTTGGGAGGCCAGACTGGAGATTAGAAAGTGTCCCGGCTAGATTGCTGAGTCGAATTCAGCGACTGCGTGTGAACTCTAGCGACTGGCTGCTCTGATCGGTAGTTTTCCGTGGTTTCTCCGATCAGCGACAGAAAAATGCCGGAGTAGTACCCCATCAAACGGACTACGGACCGCGTGCGATCTTCCTTTCGTCTTTCTTGTCCTAACATCGCCCCTTCTATCCATACCCCTTACTTACACACACTTACCTGCACTACACTATCACATATGTCGGAAGAGTAGTCAAGAGCTTAGGGCTTGCCCCGCTGGAGGAAGATACCTGGTTGAGGAAAATCTCTGCATGCCGACGTGTAAATCGGCGCCAAATTTCTCATCCAGCGGGAAAGATCTCCGCCACCTCCCGTGATTAAAACACGCACTACACTTTCGGGACTAACGACCTTATCAGTTGACGGAAATACTAATCGATCAGTCAATGAAACTGGAGTGCGAGAGTGAGTGCTGAACATTTTAGTTAATTTTTAAAAAGTGCATCTCGCACCTCTGTGCGATGGGTACGACAGTCAGTTGCAAGGGCGGGGTCGACAAGTGAACGGCGGCAGTGACGGGTCAGCTCGGGTGAGGGCGAGGGCGGGGGCGGGGGCGAGTGTACGTCGCGTGCGAGGGCGGCAGTCGCGAGCGGGGGTCGCAGGCGATGGGCGCTCGAGATACCCCTTCCCCTCCCCTCCCCCTGCTGCCACCTGCCGCTCGGGCATCCGCAGCTCGAAGCCACGCCCACTCCCGCGCTCGGCGCTCGTATCGCTCGCGCATCGGCGTCGCAAGTCACACAATCGGAAACACACGTAATTATTCGTGAAATGCCACATATGAAGGTACTGTTCATTATGATAACGCTCGTAAACCGCTTGACGACTTATTAAAGAATTCATGTAGACTGGTATCACTAGTTCAACATCTTGGTGGTTTGTGTAGCATACACGAACTTTGTACTGCAGCTGGAAATGCAAAAGATGCTCAGCCTTAAATTACGCATCCGTTCTTTATTAAGGTCTGTCTTCCTTCAATGCCTCTTCTTTTGAAATTCCCTTTTGTCACGGTTCTCTACAATTGTGTCTCTAGCCTACGTTTGATATACATTTCATGGCTTGTGGTACTACTTGATTAACGTCATTTCTACTGCAGCTGTTACCCAATCAATATTGACGGAATTACACTGGACAGTGTTGGATCATCTATCTTATAGCCCAAACTTGGCGCATACGGGCTACCATTTTCGGACAACTTTAGAACTTGGTTGGCGAGAAATGTTTCACTAATGAGATGGCTATACGCACGTCAACAATACTTTTTTTTAGAATGGAATTATGAAACTGCCAATAAGATGCTCAGATGTGTAAATAATAGTGGAAGCTATGTAGAAAAGTACTCTGCATTGTTTTTTGATTTTCTAATATTCAATAAAATGATTTTCAAACAGTCTCGTTCATATTTGATCCAATTAATGCACACAAACTTGAGACAAGCATTAACAATCATTGTACGTGTAGATGTCTTCACAGTGAAAGTAAAAATTTAAATAATAGTATATATTTTTTGCACTATGGAAAGTGCTTATTACGTGTCTAAAGAAGTCCTTAAGTTACTTTTTTCTCCGAATGAAAGGTACACTCGAAAGTCTATGCGGTGACTTTGCGGGTGCTTGAAATGTATACAGAGATTATAGTACTGATCTGCTGGTGAGGTGTTAATGGAATTGCTTAAAAACCCATTTCAATATGTTTCCCAGGTTTATATTTAATCAGTAAACAGCTTGCGCTGGTTCAGTCGTAATCACCATCAGATCTGCCCGCATGAAAGTCGAGAATTCGTTTACGAATTCTTAGATTTCTTGTTGCCGTAGCCGCGGAAAATTGCTTAGCCAATCGATTGACTAAAAACATCGGTAAATATGAAATCCACTTCAGTGATTCGTAAGCTCGAGTTCCGAGGGTCCTTGAATACCAAATAATGACTGGATCAAACAAAGCCATTGTGTAGAACAGGGGAGCCCAACTTGCATGGCCTCCAGGGCCACAACTAAAACCTTTCAGTATATGTGTAATTGACTCGGATATGGTCTTACCACTTCTTGCTGGGTCGCGAACCTCGGCACATTTTCTTGGAACCTTCCCCGCCATATTTTATTGACCTCGTTTACAATCTTGCCCGGGCTGCTCTGAAGCGGGGAGAGGGCCGCGGGGGATGGAACCATGCGTGGTATCAGGCCGTACAACGCTTAACGCAGTGAAACACATTGGAATTATTTTGAAATCCTGAATTTACTAAAAAGCTTAAATCTAAACTTAACTTCCTTTATAATGTTAAAATGTGTTGACCCGGGCAGGACGCGTGATCTCAGCGTATTTTGCTCTCGCCCGACGTGGATGTAAGGGGCTTTCACGTTTGATTAATAACCTTTCGCGGGTCACAATAAATGTCACCGCGGGCATTGGATAAACGTGGTTTGGAAAGATGTGAACTATAATGATGGGATAATCTAGTTGAATATTTTTGTCTGCTGCCGGTGCATTATCCTATCGGTTGCCAACGCATCTTCGACGAATTTGTGGTGAACAAAAGAGATTTCTGGCTGATCAAATACTCATTCCATCAGGCGTTACTACAGTTATACCTATTCGTCGCAATAATTAATATTCTCGGATATAAGCTGGATTTAAAATGCTGACAATCATACCTCTTAATACATACTTTGGTATAAGACATTTTCCAGAAGCACCTCGTGCTTCGCCGTTATGGTGATAGTCCCAACCAGACAATTTCGATTACCGCATAAAAAGACTACCCAACACTCATAAAGTGTCGAGGAACACTCTGGAAACTTGTTAGTTGTGAATAAAGACGGTAGCATGTCGACGTTTTTTAAAATAAGGGCATTTTTTTCTTTGTGTATTTTAAAATAAATCTTATGTTTATATAGTTTTGTTGCAATAGAACTCATCGTTTAAGCGGCAAGACAGGAAAAGTGGCGTCTGTCGTATGAAATTCCTACCACGCGCACGTTTTCTTTTTTAACAGAAGTTGAATGTAAGAAGCACAAATACCACTTATTTAGGGAATGATATGAGAAATAGATGTATTCCAGGACTTCTATTGAAATTATTTGAGAATTTCTAAAGCACCAGTCCAATTTAATGATCTAGCCGAACTCCAAAAAAGAGGCCAAACAACAAAAATGACGAAAAGAGAAATATTGTACAATCTACCAGTTGTATATCTCTATTTACAATACAATACAAATATATGTAAAAACAGAATGTAGGTACAATTGTATCTACCACTTCGGTAAGCTAAATTAGTTTACTTTATAAAGAATGTTTATGTGTTTGAAAGAAAAACAAATACTCATTCTCATGCATATTACAGCGTTAATAATAAGTCGATACATTTTTTTGCCGATAATCTTTCGGAATTTGCTGAAGTTCGTATCAATACTTACTCTTCTTTGGTCAATTAAATCAGATGCGATATAGGAATATAAGAACCCGAAAACTATACGGAATTTCAATTGATTTGCCAATGTCATGAAGGAAGTAAGGAAATGGAAGAGGCGTTTGGTATTACCATGTTTCACATACTAAGTTATCGTCTCCTTTTTATATCGAAAGCAATGAAATCTCATACGCTCACCTTATTAAACGATAACCTATTCTGAAGTCAATTCTATTGGCGAAGCGAAACATTCTTATTTACGCAGTAGTGTTCAAAAATAGGAACCAAAGCTTCAATTACAATAGCAACAATGTTTTTCTGTTCTCTTTATGCATAGAGTTTACAAATAATAAATGCGAACTTTTGTAATTTTCCATGACCAATTCACTGTATTATTTACCCGTGATTTGTTTAGTACTGGTTACATCTGTTAAATGAATAGCATTTACATGGCTTCGGTTTTGGACAATAGTAAAAAAACACAATGGTATTTTATTTGGCAAATTCCTAAATCTCGCTTAATTGTATTAATATCTTGAAGTGACTGTTAAAATCTTACCTAAGAGAGCGGACATCCCTAGAATCTAAAACTGTGGGAACCCCTGATCTACGCATTAACATGGAGGATTATATAAAACCTTTGTAACAAAACGCGAAAGGTTGCCGTGTCATCGAATAGAAAGCTGAATGGGTCTAAAAGCCGTTTCGGATGATCGAGGATGAGTAAAAGTCGTCAACACAAGGTTTGGAACGCGGCCAGGAGCCGTTCGACGTGCCAGAAGCAATGAACGGCTGCTCCTGCACGTAGCGAATGAAAATAATCAAGACTGACCCATTACCAGTGGGAACGGGGAGGGGGGTTTGGTTCGATTTGAGTTAATGTCCTAGCTCAGAAGAGATCGTAGAGGATTTCCAGTTCAGTGGAAACACGATCTAAACGTATTTTGAGTTGTGCCGCTGGTTAAGTTTTGACGCAAGGCGAAACAGTTAAGTAATGAAACAGACTCAACATCATTTTAAGGCATGAGGTTTTCATTTATTGCATTATCCATGTAACTGTTTCCGAGTAATTATACTACAAAATTACTTTTTTTTTCTTATGGATATTTCATAAACTGCGAAAAGATTTGGTAAAGTATCCGTTCCAACAACTCTGGTATAAAAAAGATATTGCCTCCTTTTATAGGTCACACCAGTCTTTTGACGACTGGTTACGATGTTTCAAAAGTGAGATTCACTTTGTAGTTACTGCAAATGCGTTATCATATCATCACTGTTCTGTGAATTCGTAAAGGTTGAAGGCCCACCGAATGTACTGTACATCAGAACATCATTTGAAGTTGTAGCTGCCGCAAGAAAATAGATTAATGTTAATGCACAATCAGACATGTTATATATCTTTTACTTTCTCGCGTACTGCTTGAATAATGTAGAGAAAATATTGTAATGCTGGGGGGATGTCGATTTTTTTTACAGAAAAATTCTTATTGCCAAGTCCTGCTAATGAAAAAGGGGATATATTATTTTTCCTATATGTAGTAAATCACTGGCTCTAAAACGTTGTGTAATCATAAATTGCAATATTGTAATATTTTGCCACCGTTCTCAATTAAGCCACAAAGTACGTGATGCTGTAACTCCTCTAGTTTTATTTAGGTTCATTGCTTACAATTGAATGTCGAACCAACCGAGAGAGAAACGGTAATTAATCATGCAGCATTAACGGTCACGGGGCGAGCGCCGTCTTCTCCTTCCGTAACCACTCTGCCGACTTCTTAGAGAGAACTTCCCCCACCCCCACTCTGGACTCGCGACCTCGCTCGCCAGCAGCCGGCGAGTGCTGGCGTTAGAAGGACGCTGTTCGGTCAGGCGCTTGGTGCAAAACAGTCAAAGTGCCACTGAGAACTTCTCTTAAATATTTGAGAAGCATTCTTCATTTTATAAGTCTGTGAAATGCTTTGATAAGTTATTTACGTTTAGTGTATAATGCGGAGGACATGTAGAGAAATTGAATGTTCTGTATTCGGAATGTTTTGGCCCTTTAAAAAATAATAAATACATTTGTTTTTATGTAATAGTTACAAATAAATAATTTCAAGAAAACGTTAGAGATAATTTCATTTGCTACAAATTTCAAATGCCACTCCTGTTACCCGAAAATACGTTCTTGGAAAAATCTATTCAGGAAGCAAACAAAAAACAACAACAAAATGCTTGTTTTGAATGGGTGTCTACACCACCTAATATACTGACAACAATCCTACGTATTAGTTCCAACAGGATTTTCGATACAATGCAGCGATTTTTTTTCTTCGGGTCTGTGTTCATATAACGGAGCGAGAGTCTATACCCTGCGGAGTTACGTTCTGTGTGCACAGCGCCTTTAATATAAGGAGATTTTGTCAGCATTATAGGCGCCCTCCCCTCCCCTCCCCTCCTCACGGAGAGTCCTCGCAGCAACAGACTTTTTTACGCTCCACTTGGCGGAAATCCGATACGGCGCCTCCGTGTACCGCGCGGAAAGATTTCGTGATAGCGGACGATAATGTCGGCTCCATCCTCCTGCACCGGACGTCTTCATTACAGCGTTTTTCCACGTGGATATTCCTGAGCGCGGTAGCCGTTGCCTATTTACTCCTTTCCGATGGGAACGAAATCTATAAGAAGACAACCGACGACGCTGTCGCGAGTGGAATTGAAACGGCGAATCTCCGCAGTCTTCCGATGGAACTGAAAAGCCTGAGAAAAGTTTTGTTCAGGCAGCAAGATATTACCAAGCTCTATAAAGAAGCATTTATGTTCTATAGGTTTTGGTGAACGCTGTTTCTCTAGATCTATTTCGATGGAGAAAATTCCTGTTTGCAGACTTCCCCCAGGATAGACGAAAGCCTTCGTATTTGTGCCAACGCGCTTCGAGCTTTTCGGATGTGCAATGTACTTGTTTTGTCGCCATACTATGAAGGCAATCGATATTTGACTCCGGAGAGAAATGGTAGATGGAAGCTCTGGGGCGCAAAGGAGGGTGACAAGAAGTAGAGTTTCCGGCTAGGCTGCGAAATAAAGTCAAGTACCAGGCCTATACATATGCATTTTGCCAAGCGGGATTATCGACGAAGTTGTAAAGGAAAATGTATCTCGGTTATCTCAAGTCTTCGAAGAGGCTGTCAGACACTGCATTTCAATTTTGAACCGTGTATGCAAATATGGCAACATCTCGGAGAGAGAAATATTTTCATGCAGCTGAGGAAGAAGAATAATAAACCCATCTCAAATGCATTTAAAATTACACGCCCATACTTGTTAAAGTCATTCTTATTTTAAGGGGGTACACACAGTTATCAAATGGAAAATTTCGTGGTTCTTGTATATTTTTTCTTTACTGAACTGTGAGAGCTTTTACCAAAATGTTTACAATGTATTAATAAACATTTAGGAAATAAAAATGTCAGTTTGAGTAAAAAATTATGATTTCAACAATACTAATTAACAATGTAAAATGTGCTCTTCAACAATACTTCTATCCACGGTTTCCCCTATAACTCAAGTTGTAATCAAGATTTAAAATTTATTTTTATTTGAAAATGTAGGTAAAAGACCAGGTTTCAACATTTACTACAAGCATTATACTTGTTCTTATGTAAACATGTTTAAAATATTATTCTTGTTTATTTACATTTACCCTTTTTAAAGTAACTGAAAATTCGTAACTTCTACAATTTTCTTTGTAAAGATATCATTGTAGTAAATGTTGTTCATGTCTATATGTAAATCGTTTTGTGAAAATTTGAAGAATATTCACGGATTAGAAAAAAGTTATCAGAGAAACAATTTCAAAAATAGACGTTTTGAGAAATTCGGTGTTAAATTTTGAAATTCATTTTACAGTACATTACAATAAAGTGTTGCTTAGAACTGGCCTAGTGCATAAGTTAGTCCACCTTCTTCCTTTTTCTATGCTTTAATATCCTATTTAAGTATTTTTCTTGTTTATTTTATTGACAATTTTGCTTTTTTTCTCTCAAAAGTACATTCCTCGGACTTCCTCATTCTCAAAGCATTTAATCGTGTAATAATGTCCTCTTGGTACTTCCTGTCTTTCCATTTTTTCCCCTTCTACCCATATCATTGTTAAAAGTAATAACACCATCTTTATGCCAATTTTTTAAAATTCTTTTTCCAAAAAAAGCCAGTCTTACACTTTCCAAATTTAGAATGGAATTTGCATTTGAATTTACATTTTGTGTCATATCAGTTTCTTTATAGGAGATTTGGGTCACTTAGATCTTTGCAAACTACTTGTATAGCTCCCTCAACTGCCACTGGTATGTTGTTTTGTGTCTGTATTTGACAAACTATCTGGTCCTTTAGGACAAAGATAATGCATTTATGTCTCGTCTCTCAGCTCTTGTGAAACACGACCCACACAGTTTCATGTCTTCAAAGAGGAGCTATTTGCTCTTATTGCATTTCCATAATAAGTATGTCGTAATGACACTATATGTCAAGCGGAATAATAACAAAAGAAATTTAAAAAATAACAAAGAAATAATAGAAAGTATTAGAAATTCATAGTTCAAACATTCAACACACTGGTAGTATGAGAAATTTACGACTCTCAAGAAGATTATAAGATTAAAAGGAGTATAAAATGACGGAACAGCACGAAGGGGGTGGGGAGGTCTTACTTGTGGTGGATGTCCTCCGCACAAAGTCGGTTACGTTGCTTTCTAACTCCATAACGAATGGACGTATCGTTATGAAACAAACATGAAAATAAAGAATAAAACACAAATTTTATTGCTATGATTTTTTTAAATTATTTTTTCGACCCCGAGTCCTGTGTGTACCCCTTTAATATATTGCACCTTGAATTATAAAATGTATTGCCTTATAAGATAGATTCAAAATTATATAATTACGTCGCCATCTACTTACACGCGTAAGTTTGGCCAAATTAGTGTTCTGGCAAATGTGGAGAGAAAGCACAGTTTTAACCCAAGAAGATTGCGCGAGAGAGAAAAGAATCTTATAATGTACGATAGTAATAGCATTTTAAGGTCGCTTTTTAACAACTTGGTTACATAGCTACCACTGTGATTGCTTTATCTCTAGAGAAAACTGTACCAAGAACACATGAAGACAACACGAATATATACAAACATCCATGCCCGATTCGAACCCGCGACCCTTAGAACGAGGCTGCTACAGCCATTCAGCCTTGGCGACCTCGGCCATCCTGGCCGGGAGTAATAGCATTTTTTGTTATGCAAGGTCGCATCAACTTCTAGGTCATTAGCCACCTCTATTGCGTTTAACGGTGTGGTAACTATGAGGACGACACGATGTGATGATAGGGGGGTTAGAAAGGTCAAACACAATACAACCATGCCCGAGGCGGGACTCGAACCCGCGATCCTTTGGTCCGAGAAATAGAAAACTGCGATAATATAAAACGAACTATATCAGAATTCCGTTCACCAGGATTCGATTCCTGGTGTTTTCTTGTGTCGATTTGTTGTGTTCTTTTGAGTTTAATTTGTTTATTATATTTTTTAATGATTTAAAGCATTTAAATTATAATTGAAGTCGACATTCGGACAGTGTTTTTCCGAATTCATGGCTATCTAATTACAGATGTCTCTGAAATGGCTGGAGACTGCATAGTTTGCTGTCACTTTCTTCGAACACGGAAAAATAGGGACATTTATGTTACTGATGCTTGAAAGCATCTGCATGTAGGTTGAAGAACGTGTTTTACGTTTTCCCGCGTATCCACATCTTGCTACGGAAGCTGCTAGGATGGTGGTGCAGCTTCCGTGAAATTATCTATGCGAATCCGAGCTTTCTATCATCACTTATATAGATTAAGATTGAATGTTGATACTCCAAAGGGTTCATATTGCAGCTGGAACCACACTTAAGACCTTAGAAGCTTTAAACAAAACCCGTGTAAATCCTCACTTTATGTCTATTCCTAAGAAATATAACAAAATTACTGGCCAAACTATGGTGCTGAACAAAGCTACACAAAAGTATCACTGCGCAAGGACAACAAATAAACATTTTTCGAATAACAGTACAATCAACAAAATATTTCAACAACAGCCGCCTCTAATACTGAAATAAGATAGTAGAACGTGTGTACAAATGATAGTGGTATACCGTGTATTTACGAATACAAAGTTCAGTTACATTTGAAGAATATATCAAGAGTCCATAACGCAACATTTGAATAACGAATATTTTTGGCGGACGGCGTCTTCCTTAGATCCTAGCTATTGCATTGACATCAGGTACGCCGTAAGCAGTGACGCACTGAATTTGAGAAACCAGTCTGAACGCGCACTATGAAAGTAGGTGGAACAACACGAATAATCAGAAATTTCCATTTTTCTGTCAAAATCTAAACTATTTCATTGTTTTTTCCGAATTCATGGGTATCTAATTATAGACGTCTCTGAAATGGCTGGAGGCTGCATAGTTTGCTGTCACTTTGTTCGAGCTTGAAAAATTAGTGACATTGACGAATGTTTTATTAGTAATGTTTAATGTAATTATAATATCGAAACTTAATTTCAGTCAGTGCTGAATCTTACTAGTGTGGGCTTATTGTGGATTTTAACGACGCATTTCATTACCTATTGAATTTAACAAATTACTGTTTACTTTCTCGCCCTTACGAATGTAAGAAGAGAAGTATTTTAATCGCAGACAAAATTGAAAATGAAGTTTTTACCTCACATAAAGGTCATGTACAGTTTTTAGAAACAACTATATTTGCGTATATTTGTCTTGAAATTATTGTATTTTACAAAAAAACAACCAAAAACCGCTCTTTTTTTTCATGGGTAGAAGAAGAAACACTGAAAATATTGGTGCGGTCTAATTTTCGTCGCACTCTAAATTTCCAAAAATCGCACATTCAGAGACAATGCCAGAAAGTATGTGCTGTTGTAGCTCCACTAATTTCCTTTTGACTCCGGTACTGTCGTGAAGTAAAAAGTGTAGTTCCTAGCGCGTTCGGCCGCCGCGAGTGCCCTCCTAAACATTTGAATTCCGTTCCGGGCGCTCCCGGACCCCGCCCCGCAGCGAGTGTCAACACGGATGCTCGGCGCCCGAAATAGCTCTTCCGCAGCCGGCGCGCGCGGCGGGCGAACGCGAGCCGCGGTCTGCGCGCTGCGGCAGCGCCATGACGAAGACGCCGCGCCGGACTTCTTGCGCCGCGCAATCGATAGCGCAGCGCCGCGCCGCGCCACGCGAACCGACGCCGACGCTGGGCGGCCTGCCCCATTGCGGCGATTTTCGCCATTATTTGTTATTATTAAAGGAGGAAGGTTTACAGGGAGAGGTGGCGCAGTGCATCAACTGCAGCCACTCTGACCGGGAAGTCCTAGGTTCGAGTCCCAGTTAGAAATGAGAAAGCCTACCAATTGTGGGAGGGGGGGGGGGGATCAGAAGAGTAGACAATTCTTTTGACCGTAATTTTTTTTTCCCAAATTTCTTCACTTTGTCAACTTGTTTAAAATATCTCATTTTTGTAATTAAAAAGTCTAGAACTTTTCAAATTCTTAATTTTCTCTCCTGTATTTACATTCCTATATGAAAAGCAGGCAAATTTAAATTTCTTTATGACTACCCCTTGTCATAAAAACTCTTCTGGTTCCCCCCTCCCATAATTGGTAGGCTTTTTCTCTTCTCTCCAATGCAAAAGATGGCTGCCACCTAGCTGTACCCATCATTTTTCATCATTATCCATCATTTTCAGTTTTCGTATTTTTTCCAACCATGTTCTGAACATTTGTAAGTGATCCTCGTTGCTCGGGCAGTTAGTATTTTTCATTTTGTTTATTTATTCATTATTTATTTTATATTATTTGTTAATTTTTTCACGTGTATTTCTATTTGCTCCCTTTATGTTCATTTTTCAATTTTCTCCTCCTTGCTAGAGACTCACTGAGAATGGGAAAAGAATTTTCCCGGACTTCAACTCTGGGTAGGATAATAATTAATCAAATTATTATACTTTTTGTGGACGATTATATCCTTCGCCCATTACTTTTGTAGATGGAATCGAATACGCAACTCTCCTTTATTTATTCGTTATCCTTCCTGTAATTTGGGAGGAGGCAGCTTGAGACGTGGTAGCTAACACGTACGTCTTTCGCCGCCAGGGCCAAAGTTTGATCCTCGTCCAAACCGAGGTGAATTTGCGATAGAAAAGTGAAATATTCCTTTGCCTGTCATTCCAACATTTCTCCATTATTCACCTCATTATCGCTATCATCCGCTGATTAATCCGCCTTAATTGCAAAGTAGAAATAAATAAAGTGAGGACTTAAGGCACTGATACTAACATTTACGAATGGCGGGACGCTTCTAGGGCTTGTTATCTTGTTTTTGCCCCAAGCTCTTCAATTACAACTCGTACTTTTGCAACTCTAGCGTTGAGATTCCAATCGACATATGTCCTGGACGGGGTTAAGAGTCAGCGGGTTTCGAGGTTAAACAGCATCTCGCCGTCGAAGCCCAGAAAAGTTACATCTAAAGTATTCAAAACTTTTAGTTCTGGGAAAAAATATAGTTGTTTAATTTTTATGACTAAAAATATAAAATTTTCTAAAGTTACTTCGCTAGATAACTGGTGTATAGAGTAATAGTACCGTACGTATTCTTTGAGCGCGAAATAAACTCCGCTCGTTCTTCCAATTTACAGATTCTGACACGTGCCACTGTGCTTAACTTTCTACACAAAATAGATAATTGCCTGGGTGCAAGAGTATATATCACAATTATCTACCAACATCCCGCCTTCTATTTTGTCAGGCATCGGACCGATGACAATGCCACCTCAGCTACATGTGCTGTGCATTCCTTCTATAATAAAAACAAATTATGGAATTAAAAAAATATATTTGCCAACATTTTGGGATCACATGACGTCTTCCTTCTATTTCTTGACCGCTAAAAATTATTCTATCAAAATTTCGAAACAGTTTCTGTCTAATTTCAATAAAATAAATATCAGTACCAATAGTACTTAACTAAAAAATCCGCTCAAGCATTTCAAACTACCCTGTTGGCAAGTATTTGTTTGGAAAATATTCAACAAATGTTGAAAAAAAATTAGCTGCGAAAGGTTGCTAAAAATATACTCTTATTATGTTTGCAGGGGATATAGAGTAAAGATAGCGCATTTTAAAGTTATAAATGCCCTATATTTTAAATGGCACAAAAGCTTTCCCTCAATACTTCGGTGGCTGTGGAAATTTAGTCATTAGACTGAATTCTCTATATGTTTTAAGCATATATTGACGTTCAGAAGGCTACTTGAACAGGTTTTTATTCAACACTAGTGCGGTTGTATTCCGAAATACATTATTTTTTATAATTTAAACGCTATTTTTGATAATTGTACGTCGACGTGAACGGTAAGTACATATTCATTGATATACCTTTTTTGACGCTTGAATTTTTTAAGGTGTTTTATTTCTATTATCTAACAGTTTTATGACTAAAAAATGGTAATTTCTAGTTTTTGAATAGATTTACATTTTTTTCGTGTAATATTACCATTAAAAAAACAGTATGAATGATTTATTCTATCGAAGGGGCATACCAAAATATCTTATTGTAAGGAAGACACGGAGCAAGTGCGTTTGCTGTTTGACGGGGTGACGGAGCAGTGCACCGTCTCAGATTGATTGTTTGAAATTTTCTTTTAAAATTCATGAAGAGAAGATGAGGAATCCAGATTTTGTGGATAAACAAAATTCTACTATTTACTGGTGGGAGCTGTTTTAGTTACCCTTTTGGCAGTGTGTAAGAAAATGATGACAAAATTCATTATCAAATTAAGAAAAAAATACTTAAAATTTACAGTGATATGCCCGGAGAGACCTTAAATTAATAGGAACTAATTACGAGATTAATGTTGTAGGTGATGTAGTTCTCTTTGCCTTACATTGGTGTTGCGCAGTTAACGTAGACATTGCTTCGGATTTAATGTCCCAAAAAGGGTTTAGATCATCTTCTAGATGACACCCTGGCAGTGGATTCAAATGTGTGAACATAACAAGCGTCAAATCTGAAACTCAAAATCGTCTGTTTTCGCTGAATATCTTATTGTGCACGCAGTCACGAAATATGTTGGTTTGTGCTAAAAGCAACAACACGTTCTTTTCAGCGACTGCCCATTCCAACTCACCTTCACTTGAAGCTCGTTGACAAGTAGCCGCATGGCACCGCGAACATTCCTTGCGTGACAGGGCTGTGGGGGCGGCGTCGCGACGCCCCCGCGTGCAGCACGCGGGCAGGGGGCGTTGGCTTTGCCGCCGCCGCCGCGACGCCACGGGCCAGCGCGCTCTGCCGGAATTCCCTAACTCGCTTCCACTTTTCTCTCTTCTACGTTGGCTTTCTCTTATCTCTTTCTCTCTTTTTACTTTCTCGCTACGGTAGGAATGTGGAGATATGTAATGTTGCGCGAAAAAAAGTCGAATTATCGGCAGAAAAATTCATATGAAAGGGCCCTGGTAACGAAAAAATTGATAAATCCAGTTGCTAAATTTAGAGAGAGAGAACACGTCGTATAGCCAGAATCCATGTTTTGAGGGTCCTTCATACGAAAAATCGAATGAAGGCAAAACGTCTTGTTGTCCGTCCCTCTGTGAACAACGCTACTGGCTAAACCGTTCTGTCGATTTTCTTCAAAACTGATATTCGCCAATCGATCTGGCTTACGTGGCGTTTTCGAGAATTTGAAACATGTTTTAATTTTGGGGCGTACTTTACGTGAAGCCCCTTAAATATTTTCACAATTAAAAGAATATCTATCTTTTTTTATTAAATTTTGTTGGTGGATAGTGTGAAGAACGTTGAAGTGAATGGTGCACGTCTCGTGTTCCTTATACCCCTTCTTTTCGGTAATGGCAAGAATTTCAAAATTTTCGAAGTTTTCAAGTAAATTCTTAAAGATATATTTTTTCAGATTTTTAAACAATATTAGTAAAACAATATAACAGTAAACAGTAAAAAAAATAAAACAAATTTTATCAGTTTTAAAACTTGAAATTCGCACCAAAATGTGATTGCGAAACCATTGTAGCAGCTTAAGACGCTAAAATATTTTGGTACAGAAACAAACTGCACCCAGAATCACACATTGCGTGAGCAAAGCAACCGCAAGGGGGGAAAAGGAATTATTGAAGGAAAAATGTGGCCGAGATGTTTCGATAAGTGGAAGAGTCGTGGTTTGCTTAACCATTGCGGTTGCGTGTCCTCCTTGTCGACGTCTTCGTGTGTTCGCGAACAACTCAGAGAAGCACTGCAATTGCGCCGAATCACGTTCTTTCTGCGACTTCCACCGGCGCAATCGCAGCGGGGAGAGACACACTTCGACCATTCGATTACTTACTTCATTCCGCATTCTTCCGCATCCGGAGTGGCCGGGGACGCGAGTGTCTTTGCGAAGGCCTCGCTATGCTGGAGTTTCGCCTGCCTCGCGAGTTCCTCAAACTGCGAAGTTGCTTGGTTCTCCTTAACCGTTACCGCAATTTAAAAGTTCGGGGTACTGCAACACCGCGTTCCGCCACCGACGCCGTCGTGGTCTCGTGCATGACACACCACCGGCCCCCTCCGCCCCCCTTCCACCCACTGGCCCCGGCGTTGCGTCACGACGAACTTGAGCAGAACGCTTCTCGAGAATTTTGCTTTTGTTGAGCACGGGTTTTAATATCAACATTCTAAGGACTCTCAAGGTGGTGGATTGGGGATTCGAGGCGGCCATGACGATGAGGGTTCTCGGTGATGACGATGGGGATTCACAGCGACGAGGAGTATTCTAATTCGCGGCGGCTACGACGATGGTGATTTGGCGATTCGCGGCGGCGACGATTCCCTTTTCAGAGGGTCGCTGTGTGGTTTGGGTTTCCTTATACCAACCGAAATGGATCAGGACGTAACGTTCTGATCGTAGCCTAGCTGATTTTCCGTTCGGGAGCCTAGGTTCAATCCGCATGCCAGCCGTCCTGACCGGGGTTTTCGTGGTTTCCCTGGCTCATCCGCATGAAAGCTGGAATGGTTCTACTGAAGGGCCACGACCGCGAAATCGGCGACGCTACCCGAATTCGCTAACTACGTGAATTCGTGGGTTGTTGGGGACTGACTAGGAGCCCCAGGATCTAACGGCGCCGAGGCTAATTGCTCTTTACGGGACATACAATGGCAAAATACAAATACAAAATTCGTTTTATGAAAAAGTTTTTTTCTTCGCCTTTTATCCCATTTTCTCGCTGTCCAAACCTGGAGTTTTCTATGTCGGTTTCGCCGGCGAAGGGCGTTCCACAATGTCAAGCGTGTTCTCCCGCGTATTCCACCGCCCCTGGTGGCATCGGGTCGGGGCGCTGAATATTGCAGAAGCGTCCATCGCGATTTGCGTGCCCCGCCGCTCCCACCCTTCCGCCCCCTCCCCCCGCCACCGTACCCCCCCGTCCCGTCCCTCCCCCACCCGTCTCGCTCCGCCCCTTCCCACCCCTCCCCGCTCACCCTCTCCCGACACCTTGCTCGCCCCCGCCCCTACGCCCCCCCCCGGCCCCGTCCCCGCCACGCCCCCAAACTCACTCCACTCCACCTCACCTCATCCCGCTCAGCGCCACGCGCCGCGCCGCATCACTTAGTCATGGCGCTTCGCACCCTCCGCTGCGAGCGAGGGCACACGCACCGGCACGTGATCGGAACGCCCGTAAAGCTGCGGACGGGTTGCCTTGCGGCGGCGCGAGCATTCGATTTTTCTCATTTCGGGAAACGACGAGATTGGCCCTACGCCCAGGTGGAACGTATATGGAGAACTCGGTCATTGAGAACCTGGCGCCGTAGGCACAGCATGTTGCAGCACGTTTGCCTAACCTAAAGGCGGCTCCACTCATTCGGCATTCGCCGAGCAGATAGGTACTCCTCGTCCAATTCCGAACAGCTGATGTGTTCGGCGAATGTTTGCTCCCTTTGATGTGTCATAAAGACCGACACACGGTGGGTAGACCGAAAACCGAATGTTCGGTGCTCGGCGAATAGCGAGCAACCCATCCACACTATTTGGGATTCGGCAAGTGGGTGCTCGGGATTCGCCGAATGCCGCATGTATGGAGCCGCCTAAACCTATTGCAAGTACCTAGTCCGTCTCGCGAACTATAGTGATGTGAAAAATACAATAATTAATAATAATAATAATAATAATAAAATAATAATAATAATAATTAATGAATAAATGTATATAATATGCAAAAAGAGTTAATTTTGAATACAGCCGTATTGTCAGAAGCCCATACTGAACTCCAGTAAAGCAACCACACACCTGTCATCATACCTGTGTGTGGGTTGACATACCGACCAGTAGAATATCGTGAATAATGTAAAGATAATAATAATAATAATAATAATAATAATAATAATAATAATAATAATAATAATAATAATAATAAATATAATAATTATCAGTATTTTTACCAGTATATTCTATGTGAATATTACTGATTTTGGTATTTAATTTTGAATTCAGACAGTATTCCTTTTTTATTTAAAAATTTTGTCTGTTCAAAGTTCTTATGAAAATGTTGGTACCACTGTCTTCCTTGCTTGTTCTAATACCCTCCTTACACCGAAAGATCTGACGTTGCGATGTGCTCGGTGATAAATGACTGTCGAAAGTACTTTGAGAGGCAGGCCTCAACGCCTCTACTCACGGAAATTGTGTGATCTTATTACTTAAGAGTAATTTTAGTACTCGGCTCTTGTGCATGAAAGTTTGCTTCTGGTTGCCTGTGATGGTGATGAGATTAATTTGTAGCGAAGGTTCCAAACTTTTAGATAGATTTTTTTTTTCGATAGTACATGCGAAAATACTGAATTACGCAATTTAGTTACAAAGAAAGAAAGGTGGCCACCAAAACAGAAGCAAACTTTTTTAAACTTGCATTTTTGTGTCTGTGACACGTAAGAGAAAGTAGTCGTGATAATAGGCAGAGACTTGGCATTTAATAATGTGTTTAATAAAGATTTTTGCTCTGATTTTTCTAAAAAGATTTTTTCTTGAAAATATCTTTGTAGTTTTTTCAACAAAATAGACTATTTGTGAGTCTCTGATACAGAAAATGTAAATTTTTCTTGCTCCTACTCGTAGAAAATTACCTTCTCGAATGTGGAAGATAACCAAATTCCACGTTTATGAAGCCTCGAATACCTATGAAATATTTTTTCTAAAAACAGCATATTTTGAAAGAATTAGCGATTTAGTGAACTACTATAGGGCACAGCATATACAATTTCTCACCGAAGTTGGTTTCCCCGATCGTTTTGGCCTATGCCGTGGTCCGTCTTTAAAACTGGTATTTCAGGGTCTTGAATCTCTACGACATTTTCCAAATTTTCTCAGTAATGGCTCCAAAATTATTATTATTATTATTATTATTATTAACAATAATAATATATAATAATTTTTTACTCCTTTTTTTCATTTGCAAAAGGCTCGCTTAATAGAATGACATTGCCCCTTTTTCATTAAAACCTCTGAAATTTCATACTTCCAAAAATTCATTTTTTTTCGTGCGTTGGGTGATTTGTACAATCCGCATAATGGGATGGTCTAATGAGTTAATTCGTTGCTTTCGGAACATAAGTGCCTGCATTCTAATTCCAGTCCTGGCAAATATTTTCGTAAATTTAAAACCCCTTTGGGGGTTCAAATAATATAATATTACGTAAACATTCCAAATAATGGGAGAAAGTATGGCCTATTGTGGCTTCACAAATTTCATTCTGAAATGTTTGTCTAGGTTCATTACGATTTTCTTTTCATTAAGTTTCTAGCATCTTCCAACTCAAACACGGGAACTTAGTCAAACCGACGAAGTCAGTCTAGTTTTGCACATTGTAATGAGATTTGAATTCTTCCCGCGCGCTGCACAATTTTGCCATTTCTGCTAATAGGACAAACGAAACTTCCGCTCTTCGAAACAGCGCCTGCAGATCTCTCGCGGATTCCCGTCGTTTCTACATCTGGCGTATATGGCGATTATTTGCATAGTAGTGAAGTTGTTTGCATAAAACTGGGTCGCCTCCCATCTCGCGACGCTCTTTCACTCGCGAGAGGACGCGTGGCACAGGGGTCCCCAATCCGCAGACAACTCCGCAAACTCAAGAGCGGTACCGAGCCCCCCATTCCACCGATTGAAAATGAACGGAATGGTAAAAGATATTAATAGGTCTCTTAAGGATACGTTTGTGAAGGCAACCATAAACATTTAACGTATTTTTTAATATAATGTGTTTAACTTTGTTACAGATTGTAGAATGCAACTGTGTTTTAGAAACATATACTTGCAGAAATAGAAATATAATCGCGTTTCTTTCCTTCCCCGTAAATTTTTAATTAATAAATCGATATGTTGGTGATTGAACAAACGAACGTTTTATATTCATTGTAGGATTAACCGCATAAAGTTACTTGAAAATCAGCACGTCATCAACAAAATAAAGGTTAATTTTGATTTTACTCTTATGCCATACTATTAAAGCAGTTTCCGTATATTATTCAACGATAATATTTGTATGTACTTTTTCAATTGTATTATTTCATTGTTAGTTTCAGAGTCATACTGGCATTATCAGAACAGTATATTAATCGATTATATGTTCTTGCAATGTTTCGTAACCGGTAAGAAACCTCCCAATGAATCCATCATTATTTTTTTTTCGGAGTTTGTCCTCAGCAATGTTAGGGCACAGATGGCCGATTAGCGCGAACAAACGTAACTGCCAGGAATAAAAAAAATCGTGCACTTCTGTCAGAAATGTTTATTTGCAGGCATACCCATTATCAAACCACTTCCGTACTCGAATGACATTTCGACTTTCAAATGTTCCAGCTATGCCGATGCTTATGGCAAGAATTTGAGAGCATGTGCGAGGTGTTCTTTGTTTCGTTGATACCCAGTAACTCTGAAAAAATCCAAAACCAATGAAACTATTTTTATTTGACTTAAAAGTTGACATTTGTGTTCCATATTGCGTGAACAGAGTGAATTGTCATACCCATTGCATCAGTGCTTACGACGCAGCTGATATCATTCAAGAGCTTCAAGGAAGAGCTCACCTGCGTTTATATGTTCGCTGCTCACATATTGTGTTATGGACGAGCAACGTTTTAGTGTTCTTGGAAAGCCGAGAACTGTTTTACTGTGTATCTGAGTCACGATACAACAGTATTTGTAAAGACTTTTTGTTGAAATATTTAATTTGTTGAATTGTTGTATGAAAGCATGTAATTCGTTGTTAATCAGTAAGGTGCGTGCTTTTTTTTCTTTGAAAACCATTTTTGGTTTTGCAACATTTTTGCGTGTAGTGTTAGCATATTTGCTATTGCAAGCCCGTAGTATCTTCTGGTCCGGTAGAGTACTATCTAGCATCATTTCAATTTCAGTTTTACTTATTATTCCTGACCGGTACTTAAGGTTTTCTTAAATTCATATCTTATTACTTCCATTACCATTGTTACAGACGCTATAAGCTAGTGCTTAAGTGTATTTTATTTTAAATAATTTGTTGCTCACCTAATTTAATTTAAATTGTACTAGATTACTTTAAATAAAATCTATTCAAATTGTAAGTTCGATTGTGGGAGCACAAAATACTTACGCAGAGAAGTGTTAATTGCAAGATCTGCAATTTTCAGCGTGTGAAGATCCCGAAAGAAATGAAACACAGTTTTACACTATGTATTTTGTACGTATGTACATAAGTATGTATTTCTTATTTTAGCAGTCAACATATCCGTTTGAGAATAAAAATACAAAGAAATTAAAAAATGATAAAATTAAAAATGTATTTTTGCACAGAACAGGATTGAAATAACAGTTGAATTGTATGAATCAATTATTCACATAAAAAACGCGACGCTACGCGTCTTATTTTCTCCAAGAAGTAATTCCAACATCAACACGTCCACTCACTGTTATTTCCAATCACGCTGTAGTATGTCGGACCTTGCCGAGTGCGATGGAAGCGGAAATAGTCGATGCCACGACGTCGCAGGCTTCTGGGCGGCAGCGCTCTCCCAAACGTTTGATATCCCTGGAGAGGAGCCGTGTCTCCAGGTTGCCCGCGCTGCTTGGCGCCGATCCAAGCGCTGCTTGCACTCCAACCCGACGATTCCTTTGTGCTGGGCGTTCGCGAGCGTACGGACGAGGGCCGCGCCATTAATAGTCCACTGAATGGGGAAAACGACGTGACCTCCGAGTGTCTTGGGCGATGCAGCGCTGTTTGTCCACCCGAACACGAACGCGATGTTGGCGGTTGGCTGCGTCTTACGCTTCCCGTTTGAAACACGCCGCGAACGCTTATCCGCCAGTGGACGGCTTTTTAAGTCGGTTTGTGTTCAAGGGCATGTAGATTACTTTCTTTCTTTTATCGACTATTTGAATGCTTTTGTCTGTATGAAACAAAAGTCTGTATGTCGTATCGAAATTGTGGTGAAGGTTATGAACATTTAGAGCGTGTCGTCGCGCTGTCTTTATTATTCCCAGAAGTCACTCTAGTTAATTGAGGTATCATTTAATTATTTTTGAGCTGTTGCTTCACCGGTGTTAGTGTTTGATTGATTGATTGATTGATTGAATTTGCCTTATTTTACGTGGCGAGACTCGGGCCATCAGGCCCGCTCTTCCGTCTACGCTCCTTTCACCAACAAGGAGAGAAAGGAGGTATTACTTGGTATTACAGGCGATTTGAATTTAGCTCAGAGGCGTCATTTAGGCTTGAGGATCTTTTACATGCAAGTAAATCTGCGAACATGGGACAGCCGGCTTTACTTCCCCTCCGAAGGAAGGCGTACGGAGGATTTTTTCGCCCTTAAAAATCCACGGCTTCGATCGGGTTTGAACCCGCCAACTTGGGTACAACAGTCCAGTACGCTAACCGTTACACCACCGCCGCCGCTGTTGATCTTTCCAAAACGCATGTTGATTGATTGGCCCTGTTCTAAGTGAATGTGAACTTCTCCTTGTGCTCTTGTCGTAATTATTGAAGTATTTTCATTTTAGAAAACACGAGTATTGATGAAGAAAGATATTAATTTTTACTTCATAATTACCTTGAATTGGGTTATTTGTATGGTTCTGCTGCATTCATGTATTTTCAAACTATACTCTTCGTTATTTTGAAACTGCTCATGTGATCAGTTATTTACCCAGAAAAATATTAAACTAACTGATGTCTAATTTCAAGATTTCTTACGTGCTTGTATTTTGTTTCAGGTAAGCTGAATATCCTTAGCCAAATATTGACCCTCTGCTGTACGTGAGTACCACATTATTTTACTCATATTATATCCATAACGGATATTTTATACAGAGAACACTGACGCTAAAGTGACGTATTGGACATCAATGTAAGAAAAATCATATGCGAGAAACTACAGCTAATAGAAAAACGGAACTTTGAAAAAAAGTTATTCATTTCCTACATTTCCATTGAATAATTCCTCTTTTACCTTTACCAGTACTTTAAATCTCTGTTTTTTATTAGCCATAGGCAAAATATGTGTTTCTCTTCTTCATTATTTTATAATTAATTTCAACTGATGCCATTATTGCTAACCAGACTTGTGGCCCTGAATTTCTACTACCGTCGTTCACCGAAATGTGTGCGAAGACTTCGCATTGTAGTGTGATTCATCCGAGATGACGCCCTAATTGTTTGTTCCGTGGCTGCTGTTGTTCGATTCAAATCGAGGGCGGCAGCATGCGAGGGGCGATGCCTCATCACGGCCTGCGCCATCTCGCGCCGCGCCATCTCCGTGAATCACCGGCGCGCATTCGGCACGCTGCCCTCGCGTGCGCTCCCGCGCCTCGCTTTCTCTCGACCGCGTTGTGTGCGCAGCGGATCGCCGATGTTCGCCGCAGGGGACATTCAAAACTCCTCCGGGGAGTATGGGGAAGGTCAACCGATTAAATGACGAATGAAACGAAGGCCAGCTTTCCTCAGGTGACACTATTTCAATGAATGCTAGGCGGGCCGTTTGGTTTGAGAGTTTTGGTGCGAAAATTATAAATAAGGTACCTTACGCGGATTAATTGTATACTTAGGGAGGATAAATTATGATTTTCCAGGAGGAGGAGAAGGAGTCAAGTCCTCGTTCGGGGGAGGGGGGCAGTACCCGTTACCCCTCCCCCTGCTATTCACACACTCATTATGTGCACCTGCGGAGTTCCATCGGGAAAGACCTTGTTGGTTGGCGTAAAACTGTAGAACCTCGCTAACCGAAACCCGCGAATCCGAAATTCAGAATGGAAGAAAAATAAATAAAATGCTTATATCTCGTGTAAAGAAAGGATTTTGTAATTATTGTAGAACTGAACCATTAATTATTGAAACACAAGTTGTCGAAATGAAACGTTTATTACAATGGTCTCTACGAAGTATATCACATGTTTATGAAACAGTATTTTTTTTTGCCGTAAAGAACTGAACTGCTTGATGATGCGATGTGATAATGTGTTGATGCGATCACTATGCTAGGTTGCCGTAGTCTCACATCGCACGCTACGTTGCATTGTCAGGTAATCCGGTTATTTTTCTTTCGGATAATCCGAACAGACAAGTCTGCTCCTGCATCCCAGGCGTTCATCGTATTTGACGAAATAGCGTTGCATTTGATCTTGAAAATTTGTCTCTTTGTAACTGTACACTCGCCCGTCGGAGAGCAGCGTTGTTGTTGCAGCGTACAACAATAGAGACGCACGGCAGACTGTAATTCACTAGTCTTCCCATTTTGTCCACCGATTCAGCGCAAACAGTTATAATTGTCGAGACTCCTTTGTAATGAAGCAGTAGAGACTGCCGGTGAAAGGCAATTTGATGCAAATGTCACGAGAGTTTGTAATACTGTGAAATCGGTTGTGTAAACGAATGGGCCAGCTGCCGCTATTGTGTACTTGTATTATTGTTACAAACGTCACACGTTAATTATCTCATAGATAATTATTTTAAATATTTATTTTCTATTTTCAATTAATAAGGTCAAGGACGAGGATTTCTGGCTAATTTTAAAACTAATTTTCTGAAATTCCTACAGTTTTCTCTCCATTCTCCTTGACATTTTATGCGCTGATTAGAAATAACTGTTGGGTTGCGACCTCGCTTTGTGCAGTTTCGAGGAGAATAGTGAAAACACATGGGAACCGAATTTCTAACGCTGCATTTCTGTTGGGAAATCACCTTCACCGCCGCTTTAACAAGTTAGTCCGTCTCTAGTACTCCTTGGTGCTGGCCCGAGCAAGTCAGATCTTTGAAGGACTTGTAAAACGATGTATCCCTCCTGTCATTATTGTTCTTGTGAGTTAAGCGCCAGTGACGTAGCATCCATGGATGAGTTGGACGCACCGCTTTTCTTTCAAATTGAATGCTCAGTGTTTGTACTTGAAAATCGTAAGTAACTCGTAATTATTTTCGTCGCACTTTCATTTCAATTTGGTCCCGAATTGATATCTGAAGGTCAGTATTCTGTCTGCTTTCTGTTGGTTCTCTGTGTTTAGAAACTTATGTAGATAAAATATCGTAATGCGTTCCGAAGCATATTAAGCGAATGGCCCAATCCTAGTAGCCCAGGCCACAGTCGACAGCGAGAGCCCTTTCCTATTACACCCGAGCTTCTAGGATATAGAATTTGAATTACAGGCTAGCACGCGAAGTGGAGTGAATGTGTGTTTTCTCTTTCTGTTCTGCATTTTTACTTTTACGCTACCGCTTACGTAGCCAGAAATCGTTTTGTGGGTCTTTTATACCGAAAAATCGAATGACAGCAAAACGTCAACAACGCTAACGGTTGAATGACGTGTGAACAGCGCTAACGGCTAAAACGTTCAGCTGATTTTCTCTAAAAGTGATATTACCCAACCGATGTGGCTGATGTCGCGACCCCTTGAATTTGAAACGGATATTTCAATTTTGGGGCGTTCTTTGCTAGAAACCCCTGGGGTATTTGCAAAAAAAATGACTCCATTGTTTTCGATTAAATTTTATTATTGGATAGTGTGAAAGACATTTAAGAGAATGTTGCTGGTCTAGGGTTTGTTTCAAAACTCTAATTTTTCAAAAATTGCAAAAGTTCATCATTTTTTTTAGTATTCCTTCAACTAAAATATTACATTTTCTTCCTTAATAAAATCTGAAGATATATTTTAAAATAAGTTCATGTACCATTTTTCGAAAATTTGAGTACTTTTCGCGTAATTTTACGTGAATATACGGGCGAGAGAGTACGTGTTGTGTTAGCACCACTAGTTGTCTTGTGTATTGACCACCTTTATTTATTTATTTACATCAAGCACAGTTGAAAACTGTGTGTGTGGCGTGCTATGGGCAGAAGTTAATTTGAAGTTACATTTATGTCCAGAAGCAAAGCAAGGGGCCATCTCAGCATTTTCTCGAGGATCAGGGAAACTGCGCGAAAACCTGATCGAGATGGGTGTCATTGACCCAGAAGCTGAAGTACAATACTTGTTGCAAGTTCTTTACAATTATACAATACAAATGATATTTGTATTGTATGTAATACATTAAATGTCATTGGGAAAAATAATATTACTTTCCTTTTGGATGCTCGGTATAGTCTCTAATTCTATAGAAACAGTTGCTGGCGAAAAGATTTACCTAAGCGATTCATTTTGTTAAACCAAGGGTACTTTGTGAATATATTTGAGGGTAGTGTTTAAAATTGGCGATGTGATGTTTTGTCATTGTGTACAGTACAGGCACAGTGAATCTGCATATCGGCATGCGAGTTGGAAACTTAGATCCCTGATGATCTCAAGACTTAGTAAAATGTACGAGTCTTGTAGATTTGGGCCCAGAGACACGTTGAGACACACTCAGTGACACGAGCTGCGGTAGTTGGAGTTGATGGATTTTGTCAATGGACTGTAAAAACTGTGTGTGATGTGTGGGAGAGAAGTATAATCTGCGTTTCTTTTTTTAAAATTCTATTCATTCGCTCTGGAATTTCCCCATCTTTTTACTCTAAATAGTTGAATGATGAATATAAATACTGACAAAACAAGGATAGTAACATTTGAAAATGGACATTTTCGCTCCCGAGCTGTAGAAAATCGTTTTCGTTGTTAAATGAAATACAGAATTGAGTTGTTAATATTGATAATAAAATACAACCTATGTACCTGCCACTACTCCTACTACACTTGCAGGAGAGCTCAACAAAACGTGTGCATACTGAAGCTACATATATGCTTCTGCAATGCAAGGTTTTGCCTAGAAAGCCATTTTTTAAACCAACTTTGAGTGCTTATTGCGTCTCAACCATTCGAATTATCCCCGTAGTTCATTAGTCAAAAAATGCTCAAAATTGTCTTAAGAGCTTGTTTGCGAAGTTTCGACGATCTCTTCCCGAACAACCCGTATACTATATATATTTATATAATCTCCCCGTACCTTTACATGTCTGTCGCCCTTCCCCTTTTGCATCACCTCCAAGGCTGCATCTTTGTGCTCTCTCGGATCTCCCCCCGTCTCTTACTATTCTTCAGAGTGATCTACAGGCTCTCTCCCCTTCGCTTTCATCTGCCGTAAGGACGAAGTCTTCGTTGGTCTCCACTTTCGGCGTTTACTTGACGCGTACTAGCTTACTTCGTCGGACAGTGGTTCATTCTTCAACATCAGTTGTAAAGTACTGGAAACTAGTTTTTGTAATTTATATTCATGGATTATCGATTCCGGTCGTGTCTACAGTTAAGACCATTTGTCCCGTAAGTGTTGTGCGTCAGTTTTCGTCGAGCATTGGCAGTGCTTTCCTCGCTGGTTGGCGAGATCTGGCGCCGATCTACCGTCGCCTAACAGGATTTCCCACAACCAAGTAACTCCCATACGCGGGGAAGTGCCACAGCCGGGATACGCTCTAAGTTTCCGATATGTGTTGTAGTGTAGTACGTGTAAGTTTAAGAGTGTATAAGTGAGGGGTGAGGATAGGTCTAGGAAGAGGAAGGAAAGATCTGGTGCGGTCCGTGGCCCGTTTGCTAGGGTTCTGCTCTGGCATTCGCCTGATATTGATTGGAGAAACTACGGAAAACAAACAATCAGAGCAGTCGATAGCTAGAATTATCCTCCAGACAGCGACTGAACTCGACGTAGCTTATCTAGATAGTGTCCAAAATCCTGTCACATTCGCGTCTTGAATCTAGGACCTCCCGGTCAGAGGCACTGCAGTAACATCCCTTGATGCCCTGAGCCACCTCTCCCGGTTTGTTGTACTAAAAATTGTTATTATTTGTATTATTAAAAAATACGGTGACGATCATATATTTCTGTTTCCGTCGAATACACCAGCACATCGCCAGTGTAACGAAATTACGATTCGCCACCCCAGTGTGATGCATTTTATTCCCACAGGGACTGAATTATACTATATTTTTTCTGTAATTAAGTTTACTGCGTTCTTGGCAGAATTTCTATTTTGTGGGAATAAAAAGAATAACATCGCCTTCCTTCTTTCTTTTCCTGGCATTCCACTCTTTAGCTTCTTTTTTTCTTTCTCTTTGAGGGCGCAATGCTGTTGGAATTGTGGCATCGTCATAGACTGGTCGTTGCCTGTGAATGGCGTTCCCCAAGGGTCAAAGAAAGTGGCGAAAACTCCGATCAAAGAAACCGACGTTACATTTCTTTCTATAACACCAGTTTTCATTTGAAGTAATTAATTAGCTTAGGGAAAATCAATCTCCTGCAAAACTTCGACTTATTATGCTCGAGGAACTAAGTATTCAATGAGACCGGTAACATTTCGGAAGCAATACTACATCGGTTAAATTATTTCTAAAAAAGTCTGTTCTACCGGAAAAATGAAGAAAGAAAGAGAACGATAAGAATAGTGTGCTTTCTTTATGAAACCCTCTTTCATTGAAGACAAGCAGCATTGTAATCTGGAGAACAATGTTAAAGACAAATATACAGGGATTGAAAATGACTAGGATATTTTCTGAAAGGAAAAGTATAAAACGATAATCTTACTTTTTCCACCATCATCAATCGTAACTATTAAGTGTATTTTCTGCATTTCAAGTTATATGGCAAAATGCGAATAAGTCGTGCACTACGGAATGCGGAAAGTTTAAATCGATTTTTCCTTTCACCAGCTGACAGATAATCCATACACTATTTGGACTCTAGGCTTGGAGAGAGAAAAAGCAACAAGTACGTGACAACCGTCGCCATCGCCGTCACCCCTTTGTGACGCATAACAGATGTTCCGCCCCCTAGAGACACTCAGCACGTGGACTTTGTGCTGCGAAGCGAAAGAGTCCTTGATTTCTTTAAAGTATTTATGTTCTTCAATTACGCAGATGGAAAATGTTAGCCCCTAATACCTTGCAGATTGCTGTAACTGACCCAAAACGCCGTCATCTTTTATGCTTTCCCGAGCGTGATTAAATTGCACTTTACCCCAAATCTGCTGGTCGCATTGCTCGAGGCGTTCAATCATTCGTGCGCCCCGAACGTCGTCTATCTTCCTCTGTTTCCTCGCATTGCAACCGTCCATTTATATCACGGACTGCTCCCGCTCCCTCGTCCGCCCCTAGAGCAACGTTCCGTGGAACTTCAATTTAAACTATTCGATGGCACTTGCCCTAGCAAAAGGAACAAAGCAAGGCTTTGATGTAAATGTGAGTAGAAGCACCACGGTAAAAGAAACATGACCGGAATTAATTATGCAATGGAACAAATGGCGTACCTTCTTTCCAAAGATCAGGATATTGCCAAATTCCGGAGAGTCAGTTCCTTCCATAAAACCTCAACGAAAAAAAAATTCCGAAAGGAACACATTCAGGAAGAACAGCATTACCATTCCTTTTTTGTTCTTGAGCTTATGAGCAGTTTCTTTTCCAACTTACTAATAAAACGGATTTTAAATATTCATAAAACATTCCGACCGTGCTCCAGAGGTTTTGGGACCAAAGAAAACACAAAAGACAGGAAAAATATATGAGGGGAGAATAATCTGAAGCAGAGTTGAGTAAGCTAGAGAAGAATAAAAATGAGAAACTAAAATTCGGGGGAAAAGGAGGTGAAGTTGGAGGGGAGGAAAAACGGCGGGGGCGTGCCCCCCTGTTAATTCACGAGTGCGCGCTTTATTCTCAAGCTATGGGCGACTTTTCGGGCGCCGCTGTTCGCCTGACTTTCGGCCTCGCCGTATTGTTCCGCTTCGTATTGTTTGAAAAGTTTTGCCGCTCGTTCGTCGGCTGTCTCCAGAGGTGCTTTCGCGAAATGCGCTCCGCCTCGCTTCACCTCGC
>BOPP01000108.1:3723109-3775609 GCA_017312745.1 Gryllus bimaculatus
GACCCATCCCACTCCACCCCACCCTACTACTCCGCACCTCACCCCACCCTGCCACACCAGGCTTAATAGCATTCCGCTCCTCTCTACACCACCACGATCCAACCAGCACCATCCGACTCCACCCCCGTTCTCCAAATTCCATAATTTCTAGCGCAGCTCGTGATGTAAATACTTGTTATTTACATCATAGTAAAGCTTTAAAACTCTGCTCTTGTCACATCTCTAACACGTCTGCCTACTAGGCGTACCTCTTCACATCCGCCCGTTTTGCGTCCTACGTGGCCAATCCCCACACCGTTGTTTTCCCCCACCGCGCCAGGCCCTCGCATCCTGTCCCCATCTCAGGTCCTGTCCCCATCCCCTTTCCAATTTCGCTCTTTCACCAACACTCTCCCTCTCCTTCCCAGCCTGTGCCCCTCTTCTTCTCACCCTTTCCCCGCACCCTATTAAACTATCGGTCTCGCTCCCACACGTGTACCTCTCCCACCCATTCCCCGTGTACTCTTTACCCCTTCGGTGTCCCTTCCAATGAACGCCCCAGACCTGCGTCATGCTGCTCAAACTTTCCGTCACAACCGCTATTCTTTCAGATCCGCTCTCCGCCAATACTACGCTCTGCCCCCTCCCGCCTCGTCTAGTCCCAGGAAGTAGCACCGCTTTTTAGCGCCGAACCGCCGCCTGGTGTGAAGTTTTTTCCTCTTTTATTGCGGATGCTGAAAGAGATGTTCCTGATTGTGAATTCACCCCAACACACTCAGTTGGTCGGAAGTTCAAACACTGAGCTTTAACATTTCCCTTTATATTGCTTCCATGTAAGGTGGAGGAATTTTCCAATAAAATAAAACGCATTTTGTTCTTTTTTGTATGATTTCTTTTTTAAGGAGAGTGAGCTACTTCACGTGACTAATGAGCTCAAGAAGAAATAATTTTTTCGTACTACTGTATTCTTATATTGATATAACGACACCCAATGCAGAGGCCAAAAGCCACTCTAGTTCAGAATGGTTACGGCTGTCGTCCATTAATAATAATCGAATGAGTTGTGGTGAAAAATAGCGTACGAGATCTTCTGTTCCAAGAACAGGTATTTGTTATTTATGTTGTTGTTTTTTTTTTTTGTTAGATAACATGTTGAATTACCAAAATGATTGTGCGACATACTGTCAATTTCATATATCATGAACATGTTTAAAGCCTCCTTTTACAAATATCATTTGCACTGTTTTGGCCTAATGACATTAATAACTATAATAGCGGGTCCTTCTTCCAGAGAATGATACATTGTGTCGTAATTTTGTAGCGGAGCGAGGGGGAGGAATTGGGCCCTGATAAAACATCATAAAGCGTCAGTCATTTCATAATTCGTACATGAAATTTGTAATCTAAACCGAAATAACGCTGGTGCTCTGGTAGTGACAAATTCGTGCGTTGTACTTACCCGGATCCGGACCTATCCCGATTACATCCTGCAGCTCGTTGGCTTTTCTCAAGCATCTGTGTCCACAATTCTGCAGCACATAGCACAATTCTGGAGCATAAATGACACCCAGTCTAAGTGCCAAAATGTGAAAATTTGCATTTTATGCTGAAAAGTGTGGTGACAAGCGCACTACGGTGTGAAATGGGCTATCTGGATTTCTCATTCTTAGGAGTTCAAATTGTCACCTCTAGACAGTGCATCAGTCATGTCCCACGATATTTTGAAACAGTTTTTCTTAATTATGTCGGAATTTCATTTTTGGCACTTAACACAGAGTGTCTAAAATTGATTTAGGTTTTCCTCGTGAGTCCAAGGAAGAGCTCGGACAGGTGTCGGCTTAACCCCTTCAGTTTCGCATGATTTAAGTCGATTGTCGTCGATTGCAATAGAACCACTTCCATCTTCTTACAAGAAGCATGCGCATGCCCTTTTGAAGCACTTCCTGTGTTGAAGACGGCCACTGAAAAGTCTGTGGAAACAAAATTGAGAACCTCCTGTTGAGAGCATCGTCTTCGCTCAATCGCACACAGTTACCTGTTAATGAAAACTTAAGTAATTGTTTTCTCATTTCCCCTCCCGAAACACCAGCTGAGATGCAGTCGCAATATACCGCCTGAGGTAGCCAAAAGTGGCAGGGGATTAACTGGGAAGCGGATGACAGGACATGGAAAAGGGGCAAGAGATACCCTCCACAAAACGAAATCAGGCGATTCCGCGGAGAACAACATCTCACCAAACCTTGCAAAGAATCATTTGTTGTTTCTATAAATAGATTTGGGGTATTGTTTTGTTTTGTTGTAGGTGTTTGCAGAAAGCTTTTTCGGTAGCATCGCGGCCATCGTCAGTGCTACAAAAAAATAATACCATTTCCATCCATTCCAATTATTTGTTGATGTCGCCTCGTCTGAAATTGTATGCATATTGTATCAGTCACAATTATGCAAAAATAATTGTTTATGCCACCAATCGCAATATGTCATTTTGGGCACATTTCATTCAAAAAATTATTATATTGGGATACGCTGTAACAATCGGAATATTGGAAATGCCCCTGTGAGCAGAGAGTATATATCTGCCTGTGAGGATCATTGAAGTAAGAGCCTACGTCTTGTAGGATGAGACTTCTTGACATTGAGATAGGATCTCCCCGTTTAAAACTATATTTAGTGACAAAAGATGAGCGTTTATTTAACCTGAAGATGAAGTAAATTCTAAGAACAAAGATGAGTGTTTTGTTTTTCTTTCGGAAAATAGTTACTTTTGTACTTATTGCTACCTTGAAGTGTTTAAGGAAAATGTCGTAAGGTTAGCTATGATACGTAAACTTTTTAGATAGCGAAGCCAACCAGCCGAGTCCTTGAAGTTTCTTTGACGATGTGTGACTTCACATTTTTTGTAGTTCCGAAATGTACATTGGAAATACAAGAAATATGTTGATGTGAATTGGAAGGATTCATACAACACCTGTTCTTGACGTCCGCGTTGTCATGCCTTAGTTTACGAAAAGTTTGTGACACGTGACGCTATTGAAATTATTCTCAAATAATGTGCGAGATATTTTCTTTCCTGATGATGTCCTTCAGAAATTGGAAGAGGCAAGCTCCCGTTTGATGCCGTCCACATTGAAGAGAACGTACGAAAAGACATACAAATACTTTTTAAGTCTGTATAGACAGAGAAACGTCCGTGCAATCACCGAAGATGTAATATCATTCCAGAACGAGAGGGCATAAGTTTTGTAACTCGCAAGTTTATGGTCTTACTAGTAAAACCCGAACGTCCTGTTCTCTCTCTCCCTTCACTCTTTTTCCCTCTCGTTTTCCCTGTATTTCTCGTTTCTCTCTTTTTCTCTTTCCCTATTCCCCTCTCTCTCTTCCTTTTCCCTATCTCTCTCTCACACACACACTTTGTTCTGCCCTCACCCGCGTAACGCGGCAACGTTCAGCAATAATGAAGCTGGGTTCCCAGGTGGATTGAGAAATTCATTTAACTGAAGCGCCATCTTGTGCTGCAACGCCATCTAGTTACAGATAAATGAATAGAATAAAAACCTCCGTGAAAAAATACTGATGTGCCAACTTTCGTAGAGATCAGTCACACGGCCACCTCCCTGTGCGCACTCTGTGGTTCTACCGTACCGCTGCTGGCCTCTAGCGGAATACATTAGGAACCTTTCGCTTAGCTACAGACCAAAAATAATGATCATGGTGCATCTACCAGCATATTATTTAAATTATTTATTTTCCGCATTTGTGTTGTATCATCTTCTACGATTTGTTTTAAAGATCAAAAAATTCCGTACGTCCCATCCATAATGGTCAAATTTATTGTTTACGTTTTATTAATTTAGTGGCCATAAATATATTCATCACGCTTCAATACGTCCTTGTTGGTTTTACAAATGGGACCTCTCCTCATAATAATCATGTAGTTGATATAAAAAATGTACCTTATTTTGGTGTCAAAAGATATATTTTATGATGTTGCACACACAAAATAAAGTGTAACTGTGTTTTCATTTGAATTGACCTACTTGGACTGCCTTTCCGCTCAACGCCTTACTTTTGCTTACAGTAGTTGCTAATTTTACAGAATCATTTTTGTGCACGTTATATTGAACATGAAAATCTACGTATTACACGGAGGTTGCAAAAAACATTCACTAAACTCACGCAACGGAATCTAAAATAAATTGAAAGCGTATTAAGACGCCGTAGCAACCTAAGAAGTCGAATAATACAAAATCCTGCTAGGCGATTCCTCATTCAATTCGCGCGTCTCGGGTGTTGGATGCGGGAGCCGATGGCTGAACCCTGCGAGACGCCGTTTCCATCAGCCTGTCCCAGTTCGTCGGTGGCGCCGCCTCGTGGCCTCCCTTGTGAAGCGACGGCGGAGCACAGTGGCTCGAAATGACTGATTCGCGCGTTTTCTGTCACAGCGGACGTCGCTTTCAATAAAATGATCTCATTTTTTGCAAGTGTTTGTAAATATTTAGAAAGAAGTTTACTTTGTGTCAATAAAACTCAAAGCAGACAAATTAATTTTACTCCTTCTTTTCAGCGTTTATTTATTTCAGTTCTTACGTTTTGGTAAAACTTTTTTAAATAAACACTTCTCGAGAACACTTCAATTTAGTTTCTGTTTATAATTTTCATCATCTTGAAAAGTTATTCGAATTTCACTAACAGCGTTATTTCATTTTTACACACGGACTGAAGGATCTTTCGAAAAGGCTGCACTTGAAATCGATCGGAGGAAGCTACGGAGACAACCGACCGAAGAAGTGTGCCTGAATAATTCACATCTGCCAGTGCCATTTCCCGATCATACACCAACTTGTTCGCCCATTTATCTCTTAGCTTTTGACGTGGTGGAGGGATCAATTGCTTAAATAGCCGTTTCAAATGTTCCACCGGTTGCAGTGCCAATGGTATCTGCCAGGTTTCTACATTCTGTCACTTGGTGCGTTTTATTCAGGCCCCAAACGCAGTTATTGTCTCATACACTTTTTTTGTTTTGTTTTTTTAAAACAATTTTTGATATTTTTCCTAGTCAATTTCTTATATTTTGAAAATATTTTTCCACTTAATTTTAATAAAAGACGATATCGACTGTCTTGTGCATCGGCAATATAAACTGTAACGCAGCCGTTGTACTTGTGTTGCTTTCTCCTTGCGCGCGACTCGGACCGTTCGGGCCCAGCGCGCGGCTGTGGGCGTGGAGGGCGGGGCCCCGGGCGCAGTACAACGCCGCCAGAGCCTCAGCCTCCCCCCCCCCTCCGTCACAGCGCCGCCGTCGAGGTCAGCGGTCGGCGCCGCCACGAGCACGCCCATCGCGAAGCGATTGTTCCCTCGGCGAAGCGCGCCTGGCGGGGGAGGGGAGGGGGCGGAGTTGGGTTCCGCCGAGACGCCACGCGCTGCCTCTGCGCCGCCGACTGTCGCGGACTCCGCCGCGGTCGCTGCTATCGCCCCCAGTCACCCTCTCCCGCTCCGCCTTTTGCGTATCTGAACCGAAGCCCCGGAGTACATATGACCAAACACTGGCCGGTGCGACCCTCCAACCGGGTTTCTGTCACGTGGCTTCGCGATGCTGGGTCGTGTTCGCGCCTGGTTCGGAATTAGGCGATGATCACGTAGATCAGAATCTTCGCCGAAATTGCTCTATTCATTTAATTGCCATTTCTACCGTGTGTATATCCAAGCCCTGGTTACGGTTCTAGTATGTTGTTTTCGAGAAGAAACTAGAGATTCCAGTGCTCTTACACAACATCGGCTGCAAAGGAGTTCCTTTCCGGGGGAGGGCGGCCTGGGAACCCTGCAGTTCACAGAGGAAGCAACTGTGTTATTCCCTTTCCAATTCCTGCATGAAATCTGGAATTTCTCGGGCCAGCTCCCGGAGCTCCACACGCCGGGCGATTTTGGCTCGTCTAGGCCCGCGTCGACCCGGCTCGCGAGCGAGACTCGCTGATTCTCGCCAGCGTGACTGGCTAGCGCCATGGGTGAATGAGTTTTTGCACGTTCATTGTCTCAATCACTTTCCGCTGGCACCGTTACCTTCACCACAACTTCCCCTAACAGCTTCTCATCACCTATGTGCTTGTTCTGCATCATGAAATGGCGAGAACTGTCTTCCTATCGTCAGGACTTGGAAATCTTCAGTTTACGCAAAGACGCTGAAATGAATTTGGAGATTATTAGACTCCTGATTTAAGTTCAGATGTATTTAACGGCAAATGACAGTTTTCTCTTAAACATCTCATTTTGGCGCCTAATATTTATGTACTTTGGCACATCTCTTTACGAGCTAAGGCCAACTAGCAGCGTCCAAACCTTGCGGCCATGGGTGAAGGGGTACGTGTGGTTAGCACAAAGCCATCCAGACGCTGCTATGGTATTCTCAACCTAAGAAGTGAGCTTTCTTATCGTCATACAGCAACAGATATTGGGACATTTCAAGAAAAACGAACAATTAATTTTTGCTCCGACCGGAAAAAATCTATGTCTTGTTTGCATCTGTTTCTATCATCCGTGTTCGGGATATTTTGTTACAAATTATTGGAATCCTTGGTCTCTTCGTTTACTCGGTTCTCTCGTGTTCCTCAAAAGATGACTGTTACAGGTGTTTTCCTGTAATAATTACGAAATTTCTTTTGCGGACAGTGATGTTAAAATGTTTGCCATTGTACCGTTATCAGACTGGCTTTCCCGTCATCAACATACTTGTTAAATTCTTGACCCTTTGCTTTTCTTGAAGCGTTGGCAAGCTTTTGTATGTGTGAGAGAGAAAAGTGGGAGGGAGGGAGAAAGAGAAAGGTGGTAGGGAGAGAGAAAGATGAGAGTGAGAGGAAAAAATTGTTGTTGGACAGAACACGTAATGAAAATGAACAATCGTTCTTTGTTCAGTTCGTAGAAGAGGAATTCACTGGAGGTCGTATTCACAGGGCTATTTCATTCGGAATTCCCTCTGAAATCAAATCGTTTAGTATTCTCCTATGTGAGTGCAATTGAACATGAGCAAAATATTTCATTAGACAAAGCTTTCAAGTGAATTTATTTTTATTTACAATAATAATAATAATAATAATAATAATAATAATAATAATAATAATAATAAATGTTATTTATGCAAATTGAGGATGTAAAATCACCCTAAATATTACATAATTATTTAATTTGTCCAGCTGATGATTTTGGCACAGAGAACAGCTCTAGCCTCGTTGCTGCCATAAAGCAAAATACTCTGTTTGCAATATTATTAAAACACCAGATGCATCATTTAAACATTGGAAACTAGGCAGCATTTAGCATCCCGTCTAAAGATTTGGCAAATTTCCCTCTGGCTTCGTTGATTTAATGTCTTCCCCGGCATACACTTTGGACAATTTTGGAGGAGGATGGACAACAACAGAGAGTCCCGCGCGATTTCTGGCTCGTTGTCTTAAGGTATTGGTCTTTCTTGAATGAATGAAGAAAACAACAGATCAGAGGCATTTACGTGCAGAATTCCTGTCCCCGAAGTAACTCGCCAAGCAAGCCGTTCCGTCCCAGTTTGTCAACTGGTGTCGAAAATATATATGAAGAACGTGGGGTAATAACACCCAGAGTGACTGACACTTTGACCAAGATCGAGATATTAACATTTATGATTAGCGAATTTTGTTATTACTCCAAGCCTTCATTTACGTATACATCAATTACGAACTTTCAGTATCAATATTTCCAAATGCTCTGGTTACCAGATTAAATATAGAGGAAATTATGTTTTGATATTGAGAGAGGACCGCACACTTCTGGAATACGCCCGAGCATCGCCCGACATCACCCCGTTCCGTTTTCTACCTTAATGTTAGGGTAAGAATTGATGTCTACGTTTACCGTGATTTGCTTAGTTCTATTTTGATCGATTACAATTTATCTACTTCTGTCTGCTTTCAAGCAACATTTGCACGTCCTTTTAGAGCACTGCCAACATTAAAAACCACACTTAAGTTTGTGGAAACAAAACCTAAAACCTCCTATCACGAACATTTTCTTGCCCCGCTGACTTATCATACACAATTCCGAAGTTTCTGTCATGTTCACTTAAGTTCGAGGTTTTCTCTGGGCTGGCGCAAGAACATATTTTTTTGCGCTGCTTATAAATGGAAGCTTAACAAAAAAATTTTACTCCTTCCGAAATGCAAAATGAAGGAAACGGGGATGCAATCGGAGGTATGCCTCTCAGGTAACTAAAGGTGAAAGGGGGTTAGCTGAGAAGCGGGGGTGAGGGGAAAACTGGCGACGGGATGAGCACTGGAATGGCTGTCGCTCACATGTTCGAAGCGTTTCACCTGGGCTGATCAAATGCGTTAGTATAATGAACGATACCTAAATGCTCGTGCTTGTTTTAGGATGCTAAAATATTAACATGAAGTAAGAATTTGTCTCTATTAGAGATTTTTTGGCGTAATAAATAAGGCGAGTTGTAAAGCGATATGACGCACGTTTGAGGCAATCATGTGGCCTGTGTACCGCGAAAAAGCAATTTGCACATTTTCGTTCTAAGACTACTGCAAATGAACGTAGTTTGGAACTGTCACGATAGTCGTGGTTTGGAACTGTCACGGCCGTGTGTGCTAAATGTGCAATCCTCTTGATTGACATTTAGCTGTCCACCTGAATGAGGTTAAATCTTTGGGAAATAGAGTTAGCAGCACGTACTGTCGCGACACTTGGTAACAAATTCCATTTATCGCGACTATACAAGTCACGTAATTAGCTGTTAATTCTTGTAGAGTATTGTTTTCCGATATAGGTTACTCGCTGGATAAAAATTCGCGCACGCGATTGAGTTTACAATGAATGCGAAAAGTGAGTTTACAATGAAGTGTGTTCTAGCTACGCAAAATCTCTGTAACCAACAACATGCTGTGCATATGTATGTGCAACTTACAACAAGAGGGGGAAGCTACGTGTTTGGGGACCCCTTTACCATACATCACATCATATTATTTATATAGGAGAAGTTTGATTAGTAAATGCATAACAACACTTGAATGGAATTGGAACAAATAAATATAATACTACTAATAATTTTTTCAGATGCATTTTATTACGGTTACAAGTTTTCACAATGCACAATGTCAGATATTCAAGTATGTATTAGTAAAGGATATTATACAAGCTTGTAGTATGTACTAGTAATTCGCAGAGTACTGAATTAATAAAATGAATTAATTGAAACAGTTTATTTTATATCAAATCATTTACATGGTTGCGAAATGGTTTGGAGAGCCTCTTCCCCATATGTGTAAATAATCCCCAAAGTGTGAGGTAAAAAAAAAAAAATCTGACATCATATTGATCATTTTTACGGAAATGTAGTGCTTAATTTCGTTAAGCAGTGGTACTCATGACCTCCCTGCTCCCGTCCCAATGACGATGCCGTGTGAAGTGCCCGAAATGAATGAGATGCATGGACAGTGCCGCTTCTCTGATCAGTGTCGCCGGCGCGGCGCTGTGGCGCTGTCCGCGGGCGGACGCCTGCGGCTGCGGTGAAAGCCGCCCGCTGCCTCGTCGCTGCCCCTCCCACCCCCCTCTGCCTGCGCGCTGACTCAGCCGCCGAGGCGCGGCGTGGCGTGGCGCGTTGCGTCGCGTCTCGTCTCGCGGGCACGTGCTCGTGGCGGAGCGCCACAGCCGGTAACGCGCCGCGCGACTGGCCTGCACCGCCGCAAATGCCTGCGCTGGCGCTAGCCTCAGCGGACGGCCACCGCCATTCACGCCTCCGTACGCGTCTCCGTCACGTAATTGTAACTGAACGATTAACAATTTGCAATAATGATAGTAAAATAATAATAATAATAATAATAATAATAATAATAATAGATATACATGATAATCAAGTTCGAAAATTCATGGAAATTGATGTACTATGAATTCTTTTAAAAATAGATGCATTGTGTTTTGATTTCGTAAATCTGTACAATAATTCATTTAAATGTACCAATGAAATGAGAAAATAAAAGATGAAAATAATAATAATAATAATAATTATTATTATTATTATTATTATTATTATTATTTATTTCTGCAAATGATAGTACGCTCGGTGGCAGTTGAGCAAAAAAAAAAGTAGAAATTTATAAATTAAAAGAAACAATACGTGCGAGTATTAAAAAAGATGATGCAAAGCAACAAACAAAAATGAAATAAAAACGCGATTAGACAAATATAAAAAATAGGTTAAATGTGCCCATTCCTACTCCGTACCCTTCTCTTAGTTTCATTTCGCTTCACTTCTCTTCTCTGCACGTCCCTTCGGTACCCAGTAATTTATATATTAACGGTAAGTATATTCACCACACGTCTCCCGCACGTTTGTTGGCCTTTCCTTTTTCTGGAAAAGTCACTGCACTACACTTGCGCTATTAAGAATTGTCGAACGCAAAATTTGCGTGCTTCTGGGATGAGCCACTAGTATCTCTGGAGACAAATTTCCCAGTGAGCAATGATCCTTATAAAAAAATTCAGCTTTTTTTAAATTACCATATGAGCGTTTTCTTCAATGGGCAGACTATTGAACATCACCAAAATTAACGTCAAGAAATCAAAACTTTTCAAATTAAAAATATTGTATTCAAATAATAAAAACAATATATACGTGTAACACTCAAACACTGTCTTTCTATTCTTATTTAAATAAAATATTTCAATAATGACCCACTATTTTCATAGACAGAGATATCTAAGATAAGTAAACGAAGGTTATTAATACTTTTACACAATCATATTGCATTTATTAACCCATATAATAAACAAGTTAAATCCACAATGTTTATTCTAAAACTTAAATGTTAATTACTAAAATCTTGCTAAACGAAACTCCTTTCGAGGCATGAAGTTCCTCTTCATCAGGTGCAAAGTTGTATAATATATAATTAAAAATAACATTGATGTTGATGTTTGATGTTAGCAAGATCGATAGTAATGAACATGGAAGTTTTAGCATAAAACATTGTGGATGTAATATGTTTATTATATGTGTGTGTTAATAAATACAATATGATTGTGTAAAAGTGTTAATGCTTTCGTTTATTTATCTTAGGTATCGCAATACCAAATTCCGTAAATTGTTAAATTTGCGTGTTTCTTTTGTATCTGAAAAAAGGACCTCCTTTTCTTCGTTAATATTTAGAACCAACCTCAGAGCCTCGAATCATTGTTAGCACAAACTTCTTGTGGTTTCAAAAGAAGAGAAATTGACAAGAAACTCCTGCGCAGAAACAAAGCGATTCTCAACAAAATGACATTAGAAACATTTGCTCAGCTAATTGAGGGGAAACATGTGGAGATTTATTTCCACCAGAAATAACTCGCCATATATCTAGTTAATTTACACTAATTACTTAACAATTTCCACCCATTTATTTCTGGAGCTTTCTCTCCCTTTCAGCATCAGCTAAAATGAGTTAGACGTATTGCCTGTCATGAGCCAAAGCTCGTTACCTGCAAGCGATAGACTACGCAACATGGCGTCTTGACAGTAGCCTCGCCGTAGAGGTTTGCAGAACAACATCCTGCAGGGCACTGCACACCAACGCAATGACGATCAGCACCTACCCAACTGTTTTACTGCCACAGTCGGTGACATCTCGCTTGCATGGCGCCTTCCACCCACCCTAAAACGGCTCAGTTGGCGATAACTGCTTTGCCATCACCTTACTTAAGTTCCCAAGTGACCATGCTTACGCGTTACAGAGCACTTAGTGTTAGACAGCATTGGCCCATTGTTTTTATGGTTGTCAACTTTGTGGCTTACTTTGTAGCTGTACACGTAGGCTTCCGCGTGTACTGCTTTACTGTGTCACTACCCTGAAGAAGCCTGCGATATGACAGGCAAAACGTCGGCCCCTCTGCCAACAATGCGGCGTCACCCGGACAGCCAGAAATCATAGTTACTTTGTAGCTGTCGCTATATAGCCCTCAACAAAGGCTTTAACAACCACCAAGGTTTTAACGCCAGACTATATTACTCAAAAAAGGTTTATGAAAGTACTTCGAAATTAACTTCTTAATTAAACTGGCACGGTAAGTTTGTTTATTAAGGAACGATTTATTAGTATATTGTGAGTCATCTACCTCACTTTAATCACAAACTACGCTCTGATGGTGACATCATCTCTTTTCTCTACCCTTTTCCTTCTAATTTAGTTGTTTGTTTTTTTTCTGAATGCATCACTGTGTGTTATTCTTGTGGTCTCAACGGGTTTATGTTTCTAAGAACCAACGGTGCCTTACGACTGGAGCTTTGACTCGAAATTTGCTGTAGAAAATTACCGAGAACACGTGACGATGCCGTTTTAGTAAAGGGTGTGTAATACTACAAAACAGTGTATTTCGTCATCTTATATTTCGTGCAAAGGGAACACAAGTTGAATTATTACTGAGAAGTAATTGTCGCGAAGATATATTTCAAGAATTATAAAATATAATGAATAGGACTGGGGGGAGGGAAAAATTTCGCCTATCGAGTGAGATGAGTGGTTTTTAATGTGTTGTATAGTGTAACGTTCATCACAGTATTTCGAAGTACCAATACCCCATCCATTTAGTGTATTCCATTCAAATCGCTTTATTATATATATTTTTAACGATTAACAAAGAAAGTATTGCGCTTTTTCACAAATAAACAGGGGGTGCTACAGTGCGTCACAGACTTTCTCAATCTAGTTTGTTTACTAATCTCTCTAGGTAAGCAGATTTTAGGTTTTGCGCTACCTCTTCCCAGCTGCTATCCATCGATGCCTCAAAGACATTTTATCACTTTTTTGAACCCCTAATAGTAGAATTGAAGTATACCTTTAAGAATATTATAGAAGAGCCTTGATCCTGTGTTCAAATATGAAAATTTGGTGCGGTTTTGGGGAAAATGTCTTTTTTCTTTCGTTTCTAAAAATGCAAAATTTCAATCTCAGTTTCACTGAAAAGTTATAAGTTCTCGAGGAACGTCAATTAAAAAGTTTCAAGCACTTATGTTCGCAAATCCAGTAATGTATTAAGACTGCCTTTAATATAAATATTAATGACATTGTGATGACCCATCACAGTGAAAATTAAATATAAACAAAATACGCGACATTAAAAATGTACACGACATCAACAATGGGGAATCTAAAGTAATTATATGGCGTTTTGGAAAATAACGGGAATGTAAGGGAAGGACAGTGTAGGCTGGGAAAATCGTGGAAGTAATTGTGATTTATTAACTCAAATGGATACGTGATAACTTTCCGTGGGAATTAGTTAATTACATAAAAGAACTAAAAAATAAATTATTCAAGGAATAAACAGTATAACGTACTTAGACGGGACTAGCCAATCAGCAAGCAGGGGGCGTGAAAGGTAATAAGTAGATGATCAGCGCAGAAAAACTAAAGCGGAACGGAAATATGGACAGTTCTGCGCATCTGAGGTAAACAGATGAATAGCGCGTGTTCTGAACAACAAGGCAGAAGGTTTTCCGATTCGGTAACTCGATGGGTCTGACGGCCGGCTTCTCTGATCGGTAGTTTTCCGTGGTTTCGCCCGAACAACATCAGGCGAATGTCGAAGCGGTACACTAACAAATGGTCCACGGACCGCGCGCGATCTTTCCTCCCTCTTCCTTGTCGTATTTTCACCTCTTATACACACACTTACATGCACTATACTACCACACAAGCCGGGAGATCAGTTGAGAGCTTAGAGCTTCTCCCGGCTGGGGCGATTGTGGGCGATTGATAAGTAAAATCCCCGCTAGCTGGAGGGTAGGTCGGCGCCGGATCTCGCCATCCAGCAGGGGATGATCTCCGCCAACCCTCGAAGAAAAACGTGCACTATACTTAGGGGAATAATCACGTATACAAAAGTGCCTGTATCTTCTTTACCTGCACTATTTTTTACTATATTCTTTATGCTTTTGTTTCGTTATTTGATTTCAAAATAATCTGATGGTTTTTATGATGTGTAAGTGTGCACATACGAGTACGTAAGTGAAAGCGTAGGTAAGTGTTGGGGATAGGACATGGAAAGGAAAGGAAAGATCGTGCGCTGGCCGTTGCCCGGTTAGGAAACTGTCCCGGCATTCGCTTATAATTGATCGGAGAAACCATGGGAAAATACCGATCAGAAAAGCCGGCCGCTAGGATTCTCCTCCAGACAGCAGCTGAATTCGACCTAGCGCTCTAGTTAGTAACGAAAATCGTGCTTCCGTCAGAACTCGAACCCTAGGGCCTCCCGGTCATAGACACTCTAATGACATCAATTGATGCCCTTAGCCATCGAAGCCGGTTTATATTCGATATTACAGAAGTTAATATTTTATAAAATTGCGAGTGTTTTGTAAGTTTTTATTGATACAGGTTTCTTCTAACCCAGTTCATTGAGCAAACTCTCAACAGTCGATTGGATAGATGTTTTTTTCTTGGTTTAAATGGAACGTAATTGACCGTAAGTGACAGCACTTAGTGTAAATTTCTCTCGAGCATAAAACCTTCCAAAACCTATTTGCAGAGTGTCATAAAGGAGCTGACTTCTTTCTTCCAATGTGCACAAGACAACAACTTCATATTATTTATATATTATATGAACGTGCAATTGTTTACACTGTGATAAAAATAGTACTAATGGAGTGATTGCTTCCAAATTTGGCACGAACATGTTTTGGTAACCAAGAGTAAAGCATTGCGATGTTGGGATTCAAATTGTTACCACCAAATGTACTTCTTTCTTTCTCGCATACTTGTGTAGCTTAAGGGTTTTTGTACTCCAACATTATAAACGACTGTAATCATTTCAAGAAATCGTTCATAATGTGTTATCTTACGGCACATATTATTACGCATACGCATGCGCTCAACGCTCCTTAAGGAGCTAGGAGACGCGTTGCGTCTATATGGACGTAACAAATTAAAAAAAGAAAAGAAAAATCACAACGTTATTAACTAGTTGTATAGTGATGCTGCAGTAAAAAACGGCGATTTTTGGACAGAAAACCTTTATTCGAGCACTTACTTTAATTACGAGAACTTTAATTTCCAACACTTACTTAACACTGCTAACTAGTGGTGCTACAGAATAGCACAGACTTTCCCATATGGGTTTTCTATTTCCTTTGGTCTCGGCTAGCTATTTGGACTTGGTTTCGACCACCTTGTCAAATGATTACCCGCGCTCCGTTGAGTGATGCCTAAACAGTTCCTACGTCAGCAGCCGACCCCAGAGCCCTAGCCGACAATCACCAATGCCCCAGCGTCGTAAACAAAGAAGAAATGTTTACCAGTCACCTGGTAGGTGTCTTAAAGGATACTGCGTACTCACAATCTCTGTATAACACAACGTAAGCCCCTATATATAGGTACAATATAGTATCTCGTGGATAAATTGCTTTTTTGTCACGACTGAGGAGGAAAGGATTCCCTCTTCCACTCCGTGTTCGTTGCCATGATGGAAGCAACTAGATTGGTCTTTGAGTAATATGTATCGTATATCTCCATGAAAGACGCTCACAACACGCAAGGGCGGCCTGGATAACCCTGGATAGCCGAGGTTGCTGAAGGTGTCTCGGCTCGAAGGGTCGTGGGTTTGACTCTCGCCTCAGTGATGGATGTTTGTATTTTGAATAATATAAAGGAAACTGTGTGTTTGAATGACTTTAATTACATATCTATTACTTTCCTTGAATAAGAGTTCCTTAGACTTTAATTATACTCGTACTACCTCCGAGCATCCTAAGAATGTGAGTGGTTGCACTGTAATTCTTCAGTCCATTGCCTAACAGAAGAACCAACATTTTATTTTCATGTTTGAAGGCTATATACAAGTTTTCGGTGTAGAAATTTTGCGAGTGATATTAACTCATTTATTTAAAATTTATTAATTTAAAAATATGTAATTGTATACATTTTAATTATCTCAATTAAATAATTACGACGTGCCGCAGGCGCAAGTGTTTTGATTTTGAAAAATTGACCTTGTGTATTTGCTGCATGACTTCACATGATTAATTCGTTTTTCTATCATAACTCATTTCCTTCAGATTTGGAGCTTATAATTCCCTCAGCTAATTATGGCCTGCAGCTATTATCTTTGATTATCCTAAGACTTGAGGCATCACCCTAATCTTTAAATTCCGGTATCGTGACGGCCTTTTAGTAATTACCTAAGTGTTCAGCAATCAGGAACGATAATTCTGGAATACTTGTCGTGACTACTACTTTCGGAAAGTATTTTCATGTAAACCAAGTTTTTCCGCGCTCGTTATTTGAGCCTCTGTGGGCATAGGTGACATCCAGTTTGTCGTTTCCTTTATTTCGGGAGTCCATTGATTGATCCGAAACGGAACAATATTAACAGGAGAGAATGAAACGTGATCCAACGTGTAAGTAGAGCATATTTCCATTTCACTAAACATTATTTGCGAGAAATGATTAGCGATACCGTCTCGGCAAGTTCCTAGAATTTTTTTTCGTTAAATACGTATCATTTTCGCACCTGAGACCTAAGAAAATTAGTTTTATTTAACTGATATATCCCGTGTAAGTTTAAGCATATTTACTCGCATACTAGACAGGAGCTTTTTCGTCGAAAAAACTGGGATATTTCGTGCTATTTTTTCAAATGGGAAATTAATTCTAGTAATAAATTATCACTAAATAATGCAGATCCTCAATAATTGCGTTCGACTTTGATAAGTTGGGTCCGGTCTGGGCCCTTTGCCCTTAGCAGCATTCATTTGCATTTGTCCACCTGCAGCTCGTGACGAAACATGCTCTGCAATTACAGTTCTATGTACGTTTGGAAATAAAACGTTAAATGGTCCCGCTTTCTTATTGACGGAAAACAAAAATTCATGTGACGCAGTTTTTGCAACAAGAGACGTCGCTCACCCTTAAATTGAAACCAATGGTTGCCCAAAGGCAGGCAAAGTATTGTAAAGTGTAATAAAAGATAATGGCTAGAGATTCCGTAACTCGAGAAAATTCTACACAGGTACACTTTAGGTATGTCCACGTTTTCCTGAGCGTATCCGAAAACACCCCTGTCATTGTGATTCCCATCCTTCAAACTCTAAGCAAATCATTTCGTACCCATAGCAGCAGGCACAAGGTATCCGGTTAGATGTAAAAGCTTACCGTTAAATATTCATTACTTATTATCCATTGTTAATGAGCTTTTAAAATTCAGAAAGCTTTTCCGCGCCCGGCACTTGTTTTTGGCGCCGCTTGGCCTGTCCTCTTTAGTGGCGGCGGTGTCTCGGCCAGCCGCGGACGACACTAGCGCGCAGCTACAGTGTGCTTGTCGGCTCTAATCGTGTAGTGCTAACAAGGTTATTTTTCTCCTAAAATGACCGGTAGTTTTATTGGTAATCGGCTGGTTGCTTTATGAACTGTGGCAGGCTTCAACGCGGACCCGAGGCGCCGATGTACGAGAATCTTCAAAGTGACAAAGAGTAAACGAATTAATGTCCGGCTGTGTAAGCTTCTCTTTGACATTTTCGCGGAAGTCTGCTTTGTGCTTTTTTTGTTGTTGGGGATGTTTAATCTCTATCTTCACTTTTTCTTCTGTCTAACGCAATTTGGCTGTCATAAAACAATGTATAATGCATTTACACTGATTACTGAAGACGACATTTCTCTAAAATGCGTCGAGAAACATGATATTTTTACTAGGACATTGCTCCATATTTTATTGTATTTTCACAGCAGGAGCGTAACGAAATGAGTGCGGGCCTGCTCGCAAAACTTTTATCCGGGCCCCCTTAAAAAAAAGTGAATAGCAAACGAGTAATGTTAAGACCTTAAGTAATAAAAATATCCTTTAACAAATTTGAGTTCTTTTGATTAATAATCATTTGCGGAAAAATCTGCCTTTTATTATTTAATTTTATGAAATTAAGACTTATAAAACTGAATGAATTGCTTATCTTTATTGGTTTAGAAACAGTTACATAACCCACCGAAGCGGAAAACAATCGTTCTATATTAGTTAGAAGTCAAATCAGAAGCTCTTGAGCTGAAATTTGGGAAATGTCAGGGGAGAAATCTAGTTGTAAAATTCCGGAGATCATTCAGATATTTTAGTTTTGGGGCTATATTACACAAAGCCCCTTCGGCATTTGAAATATTTCCTAGAAAATGGATGCAATTTTATTCTTCAATTTTTTCTTTCTTTTGAAAGAGAAGAAAGTGAATTTATAAAAATGGCATAGTTGGTACTTTCATTAAAAATAGAAATGGAAATAAAAGATAGAGAAGAGAAAAGAGGGAGACATTCGAAGGAGAGGGAATCGAGGTAATAGTAGTTTACGCAATTAGATTATGAAGCTTAAATGCATGATAGCTTTATTACTTGTTTTTAAAACGAACGACGATAGGGGCTAGTTTTTTTTAATTTATAAGAATGTAATAAAGCAACATTATAAACAATTTGCGTACGCTATATTTTTTTAACAGCAATATAAATTTATAAGAGAATGAATCTTAATTTTGCGAAACTTTCTTGTGACGACTCGGATATTTGACAACTGGGCGAGAAAACGATGGTTGACTGATCCGTGTACCTCTACCTCCCCACCATTCTCTCGCTGTGATTGGCTCAAGGTGTGATGACGAAATCATTCGTGCGATAAAATCTTAAGATGTATCTATCATTTGTCCCTTAAAATGCCCAATTATGAACGATTTCTTGCAACAGAAAAGGTCGTTTATAATACTAGAATACAAAAAAATACTTTTTCGCAGTCTCATTATCTTATTCTGTTATGAGAAGGAGCGTAGCTCATTTTTTTAAGATAGATTATGGTGAAGTTTCATTAAGGATTATAGTCCAGTACATGATTTCGAGTAATCATAACGAAGTTTGCAAACCAAGCGGTCAGGCGTAATTAATCTTTGGCCATCGTTCTCTCGAATGTGTCGTTCGATTTTGTATAATACCGTGACAGCCCGTGAAGGATGACAGTAATCCGAGCGAGCCCTGTTTCAAAAAATCAGATGAATGCTCTGAAACTCTCAATGGGGCGCTGGATCAATTATTAAGCTGATAAGAAGAGACTAGTAGACAGCAACAGCAAGAAATCAGCTGGTTTGTGTGTGTTAAAAATGAGGCATTGAAGTAGCAAAATGACTGTTCTGAAGTGACGCACGGAAATACCGAAGCTTCTTTCTTCCTCGTGCATGATGTCAGCTTCTGCCATAAGCAGCCATTAGTGTGAGAATTCAATGGGTACGTGCAGTATGAGAATGGGCAGAATAAAATATCTAATCAAATATTTGTATTTTTAATTCAAAAACGAAACTGTTTCATTGTACTTACTTGCATTGTCACTTATGCTCTCATCACATTAAATATGATGCACAAATTTTGCTCTCGTCGTTGTTGCTTTTATTGACGCACTTAGTCTCATCGTCGTACTTTCGTCGTATTTACTCTCATCGTATTTGCTCTGATGGACGCACTTGCTCTCATCATGGTATTTGCTCCCGTCGGTCTAACCATCATCATCGTACTTACTCTTATCGTGTTTGCTCCCGTCGTTCTAGCTGTCATCATCGTACTGAGCCAGTACGATGATAGTCGTACTTGCCCTCATCATCGAATTTACTCTCGTCGTCATATTTGCCCTCATCGTCGCATTCGCCCTCCCCTTCGTTCTCGCTCCTCGCTACCTGCTGCCCTTTCCAGCTGAATCCCCGGCCTGTTGTGCTTTTTATTTCGTCTTAATTCCACCTCTGCCGCCCAACTCCCCTCTGTGTGCCTTTCCCTCGTCCGTCTCCAGCCGCGAGGGAGCCAGCCAGCGGCGTACGGGCAGGAAGGCGAGCGATCTGTCGCGGCGCAGCGGCAATCGATACGCCGCCTCGCGCCCCCTCGCGCGCCTTCCGGGTCAGTGCGACCCGGGCCACGGGCAACGCGCGCCCGCCCCCGCACACTGGGCCGACGCCGCGGGGGAAAGCTGCGCGCAGGACGGCAGTAGCCCGTGTGTAAAGCAAGCCCAAAATACTATTCAAATTAAATTAAAAGTCGTCTTCGTCTTCTTCCTATTCTCATTGTTCTTCTTCCTCTTCATCCTCCTCTTCCTCCTCCTTCTCCTTCTCCTCCTCCTCCTTCTCCGCTTCCTCCTCTCCTTCTCCGCTTCCTCCTCCTCCTTCTCCGCTTCCTCATTCTTCTCCTCCTTCTCCTCTTCCTCCTCCTCCTTCTCCTCTTCCTCCTCCTCCTTCTCCTCTTCCTCCTCTTCCTCCTCCTCCTCCTCCTCCTCCTCCTCCTCCTCCACTTCAAACATAGGTCTATGACCTGATCCGGCTTTTAAGAATTCTATCTTTTTTAGGGGTCTACCTGGGTCTCTTCCATTCTTTCCACATGAGAGTAAATTGTTTACTTGAAAAGAAATGCGAAAAAAGGAGAGCTTTGTCTCCAAATTCGCAAGTATTTGATTTTTTTTAGATAATAAAGGCTTGGACATGCTTTAATACAAAATGTTTTACGTCTAAAATGCGTGTAAATAGAGAAAAGTGAAATGCAAGTTAAAAGAAGGTTCACGAAAGTTGCAAAATATATTCTATTGCACGAACTATGAGTTTGAAGTGAAAGCCAAAAAACATCATTGCCGACACATGCCGACCTACTGTTCGCCGGTTCAAGACCTGTCGCATTTTTGTCGAGTGAGATGATGTAACGAACAGCAAAAACGTGGATGCTATGTTATGTGTGCTCTGTATTTCAGCTTTTCGGAAGCACTCCTTGTAATTGTGTGTAACACTTGACTATGAGTGGCGTAGGCGAGGAAGGAGGTAATTCCTAACAGCATATCACAGTGTTGTTTGTTGTCTTTTGCCGTCAGCTGCATTAACTTGGTGGTGGTGATCAACAAAGTATGACTCCCTTTCATTATTATGAAAAGGTCATGGTTCGGATGCGATAGGAGGTGAAATGAAAATTCAGCGTCACTATCGCACAGTGCAAACGCGAAGCCTTAGGCGAGAGAGACTTCCACCTTTAACCTTCAGCTTCGCGCACGTGATAGGTAATTAAGCTCCTGCGCCGCTGAGGCTTCATTTTTTTCGAAGATTTCGCTTTATTTGGGGGTGGGGGAGGAATGAAATTACCACAAAACCATCAGTGCCTTTTTTCGTGTCGTGTCGGACCACAGTGCTACTCCCCTCCCCCTCCGCCCCCGCTCTCTCTCACAGCGCAGCACGCCCCACTTTCAACTTCGGTTCGCCTGCGCCATCCAACTCCCTGGCGGGCGGGCGGGCTTCAGACGGCGCTTTGTCCCTTCCCGCCCTGTCCTCCTCCTTCTCCTCCCCCCTCCACCCCCCTCGTCAGCCTCCTACTGCCCCTCCTCCCACTCCATCCCGCGCCGCTGGTCTCGCCCGGTCCTGCCCCGCCCCGCTCCCTCGCCCTCCCGCCGCGATCGCCCGTGTGTTCGCCCCCTCTTCCTCCCGCCTCGCCCGTAGCCTCTGCGCCCGTTTATTGCTCTATCTGTGGCAGCGCCGGCGGACGCGATGACCTAAGAACATACGCGTGCGCAGCCTCAAAAATTGTTTGCTTCTTCTTTCCATTATATTTTTTTATCTTTTTATTTATCTATGACATTTTACTGGTAAAATGAGAATAAAAATATTCATTTAATCAACAAACAATAAATTCACTTGATTTGATGTTGAACCATTTACACAGAGTATCCAGGGAGGAAACGTCGAAATTTCGAAAATAAGCTCTTTAGACAATTTTTAATATATTTTTTCTAATAAATTTCCCAGCACTCAAAAGTTGGTTTGGAAAATATGCTTTTTAGGCAAAAATTTGTATTGCAGAAGCATGTAGACGCATGTAAATACTTGTTATTTAAAAAAGAAGTGAATATATTTGTTTAGAAAGAATCCTTATCATCGGCTGGACATTATACTTGTTGTCCCCGCTCCCAGAAAAAAATCCTGGGTGCTCATCTGGTACTTAAGCCTTGGGATAAGCAACAAGTAAGCCCCCCCTCCTTCGTGGTCCATTTGTAAAAAAAAATAAAAAAATCCGGGTGGGAGACGATTTTCCTTCGGCGAGAGTGCATTGCTACCTGCCCGCAGCGGATAGTACTCGAAAGATGATATTGCGTACGGACCATTTCAAGATACGGGTTTTTACAGTAATGCTGGATACTGTGAGAACATATTTGCACAAAGCTATGTATGACATTTAGAAATTTTCAACATATAAAAATACTATTCAGACAGTTTACAGCGTCGGCAATGCCACATTCAGCTAGTTCTATTGCATTCGAAATACCGCAGAAATTTGGAAATCGTTTGTCTGGTTCTTCTCTCCTCCACATTTAGATGCGCAACGCTTCATCTACATAATCTATGTATTATACCATGATCTTTCCAGCTTGAGGCATGACTAAAAATTTTACAGACAATTGTGCGCTTATTATTTATGCTTTTTAAGAGCATGTTGTTAGATGGGGAAAAGTCAAATGTGTGCCACTGCGTGTCTAAAGGCACTTAAAAGATCAATTAACGTAAAAATTGATCCACCTATCTTTTACAGCTCTTTTCATTTATGCCACTTGTTACATAAAATACGACGCGGAACTCAAAAATCATTAAAAAACTTTAGTAGATAATGTATACGTAAGCTTGATAGTAGATAATAATTTAGTAGATAATGACTTCTGGTTACTCACGGTCTTAAAATTAATTGATACGTTTTTATTTGGTATACTGATACAACATACAAGACTTAAAACTTAAGAAAAAATACTTTCAGGAACGTAAAAACAGATCATCTCAATTTTCATTACTTATTTTGTGGTGCTGCTTTAGTGGTAACAACTATTAGTCATAGTCCTAAATCTATTGTCTAGCGTCCTGCCTACCAAATTTTTAGTCTTGACTCTCCTCTTCTTTTCGTTTTTACGCGTTGTTGTCTTTTCCTCAGGCCAGAGGTGGAGCGGTTACACTGCTTTGTACGCCAAGCAAATTGCTTTTCGACATCCTTATTTAGTGGAAACTGGCCCTGTTAGTCCGGCCCTGTAGAGTTTTCTGGGCAGACAGGACGCCATCCTCTGCAAACGATGAACCGCGCGATTCTTTGCCGCATTTCTTCATTACCAACTTGACGGTCCGAAATTAGAGTGAAATACATGTGGGTGTTATGTTTTCGTGTGAAACAAATGTATCTAGCATACTTTGGCACAAACGTGGAGTAAATTGGCAAAGTTCCTATAAACTATTCTGTTTGGCTTCAAACAGATCGGAACTCCATTAGAACATTCAACACCATTTTAGCAATGCAAATTACGCAATGTTTTCGCGAACATGTTTCAGCTGCTCTTGAGTCTCGCGTAATATTCCTCAAATAATGATCCATCATCGTTTACATCAACGTGAATCCTCTGTTTAATTTAACAGCAAGCAATTAACGCACTATGCATTTTTCGTTCACTCTGTCTCGACCTGAGGTATTTGTCGTCTGTGGGCCTTGGCAAATACATTACTCAAAATTTTCACGCCCACCATTCCCAACGTAGTAGTTGTAGAATTCTTTTGGTGTACGAACATGCAAATGTAATACATAGAATGTGTCAATTTGCTATTTGAAAGATTATTTGAGATAACCAGTGCCCGAATGTTTATGGTCTAAAATTTTTGGAAATATGCTAGGATTTATGACCTAAAAAATATGAAAATATGACAATTAATGTGACTTAAAATTTTTTTGGTTGAATTTTGGAAACCTTCAAAATCGTTCCGCTGTTTAAATAACCGTTATATTGAAAATATACTTAGCGCATTCACAATTCACACCCTCTCTTTTGGTGTCTCGTGAAGACAATTCTACTTGTTAAAGTTATTAAATAAATGTTACAGAAGCAGTTGACATTGGCACAAAACCTGACAAAACTAAACCAACACTTCCTTCTCATCTGGTGCTTTCTGCGCTTTCTTTGTTCATCTCTATGGTTGACCCGCCCCCCTAAGAAATTAGTTAACAATTAGGAGATATAAAAATCTTTTGAAACGACTGCAAGGAAGACTGCGAAAATTGAATCAAAAAGATAAAAATATGACAAAAATACTGAAATTCATGGAAACAATTACCATGATATGAAAAATTAACTGAAAGTGACCAAAGGGCAACGTAAAAACGCCAAAATATGACATATTACACCTAAAAATTGCAAAAGTTTAGTCATTGTAAATAAAATCACGCTTATCTTACGTTTTCCATGGAAATGACGCAAAGAAAAAAATATGACACATGATAAACACCACTGCCTGTTTATACTTAAATTAATATTCCTTTGATCCTCTAGTACACATTTTGTTCTTTAATCTACAAACGTGGCAAATGGTTTCTTTGGCTGCTTAATTTTTACGATAGTTTGTTGTAATAACAGTAACATCATATTGTACATCAAAATAATATTGACCGCCAAGGCTGCAGGAGATGTACCGTACTCCGACTGCAATTGTGTAGCTATCTGGTACTCAACTCGCAACTCTCTATACTCTAGCGTCGACCGATCCAACCACTGTTATCTTCTCGATGTAGATATTATGTTAATATTCGTAAGTAAAAAAAAATGGTGGTTTATAATGTACCTGTATAATAAGATCTCACGCTATTGTGACATTCTCTAAAATATTCTCGACTAATGTTAACAAAAGCGATCAAAATAAAGGCGACACACCACACCGCCCTTCTGTTCTTGGTAGAATTTAACGCGCTTGCCTCAGCGTGCAACGGTAATGGGTCCTCAGGGAACAACAAAGCAATACGTTCGTTTGCGTTCAAATTGGAGAATATTACATATGGAAACAATTTTTTTTTCTACAATGCAATCCTGATAACAAAAAGCGTATGTTACTTTTTATTTCACAATCTTTCAAGCATTGGTTTTCGCATATTAGCTCGTCACCGTTGTTTCACCTTCCAATTCATATTGTCCGAATTTAAAGGCGGGAAAAATTTAAAGGAAATTTATTTTTAAAATTTTTAAAAAATGCTTTATAAGTAACGTCTATCCGCAACTGTTGGTTGTCCCCGTGGCGATTTCTCTCAAGCATCATCCTCCACTCTCCCTTAATGGCTTATTCTGTTTTAGCAAGTTTTTGTTTCAATTTCGAGAAGCAAATTTACAAGAATTATTGGAGTACATTTTTGGGGATAGTTGTTGTTTGGTTGATCGAATGACGTTTCTTTCTTTCATCATTTAGTTGTTATCTAGGCGAAAGCGGAACCATTTCCGGTAATTCGCGTGTCCTGACTCTCCTTCGGGAAGGAGGATCTGCTATTCCAATCTCTGTCCACCTCACGCGTCGGTCGTCGACGCTGTTCGTCCGGCCACGCCCCACCGCGCCGCCCTCGTTTCTTGTCCGTCGCGCTGCTTCCGCCCCATCTCTCCGTCCAGCTATTCCCGTCCTGCCCTCTGCCCCCACCCGCCCCTTCCCCTCTCGCCCTCCGCCCCCCCGCGCCTTCCCCTGTCGTCCCTCCGCCCCGTCCCGTCTCGTCTCGTCTCGTTTTCCGTCCCGTTCCTCCGCCCTGCCCCGCCCCCGCTCAGCTCGCGCCCCACCCCGCCTCGCCCCGTCCCGTCCCGTCCCGTCCCGTCCCGTCCGTCCCGTCCCGGTCCGTCTCGTCTCGTTTCTTCGCCCCGCCCCGCCCCGCCCCGCTCCGCCCCTTCCGCCTCACACCCTTTCTGATCCCCCATCCCTTCAGACCCGTTACGCCTCCATTACCCCATCCCTATCAGCCAACCCATCGTCCCGCTCCCATCCCTTCCTCTTCGTTACGTCCCCCATATCTTCCACACCGTCCCATCCCATACCTCCTCTCCGTCGCGGCCCCCGATCTCTCCGCGCCCGCCCCGTCCCTCCTCACAGCCACCCAGCTCCGCCCCGCTCGCTCCGCTCCTTCTCCTCTCATCACACCGCTCCGTTCCTATACCCCTCTGCCAACCTTCCGCCCCATCGCTCTTCCCCACTTTTCACCATCCCACCGCCCAGCCGTGCCCCCGTCCTTCCACCTGCCCTGACCTCTGTCCCCCACCCCCCACCCCGACCTTCGGCCTTCGCCTCTCCCACGTCGGCACTCTCTTTCCGCTCCCTTTACTCCCAAAGGTGACGACGGAAACTGAAAAAAAACCGGCGCTGGAAATCTTCGCTGCGAGGTAATTGCCGATACATCGATCGCCGCGAAGTGGGCGAACGGAGCGCGGCCGACCTTCCACCCGCTGGCGAGCGGAGCGCCTCCTTCGCGCTGAAGCTGTGTTTAAAACAATGGACAAGTAGGGTGGAGGGACGACTTTTGAAATAAATCAAAAGAGCTTGTGGATTTGAAAGTTAAACATATCGGAATTTTAAAACGCCAAACAAATCGTATAACTGGGATTTGCGGAGCAACCGCGTGAAGGCGCGCAGGACATCCCTGCAATCGCACATTCGTAGTCAGTTAGTTAGCAATGTATGATGAACGTGTGTGCGAACAATGTATCGCAGGTGCGTAAGATTATAATCGTGCCTTACGGCAACGGATATTTGCGGTTGTTGTATAACTTTCCAATCTGGAATAATCGTGAATAAATGAATGCGTGGCGGAACTCTGATAATTCTAACATATTCAACTTTCTTAATTCCTTATCATCTTCCATATAAATGCATTTGTAATACAAACTGCACTCAAAATATTCTACAGTTAATTTTTCCCGCTTTCAGGTTCAATTTATCAAAGTCCATATGAACTTAATTTTATTTTTAATGTTGGGAAAGACGGATATTCCACTTATTCTTCAGAAATTTTAATAGTTTTAGCCCGCAAATTCGTCGTACAATATTTTTTAGGAAAATAAAAATTAAATATAATTATTAGGAAATAAACTTTTAAGAACTATAAATTCTGAGAATTGTTTTTTGCTGTTGATGTAAATGCTACTTCTGCCCCATGATTCTCTTTTTAATTTTTTTAAAATATGTTTTTATTAATTTATATTTTCCATATCTACTTCATTTGCCCGCTTATTTACCTGTCTACGGAAGGTGAATGTATTCAAGCGTTAAATCAACGGATCGCGATTTAAACTGCGATTTATTTACAGCTGCCTCTGACAGGTCATCAGTTGTTACTGTGTCACCCATTCGGGAGCTTAAACATCACTACAGTGACGTCACTATGGTGAACTTCATCCTTCCGATTGGGTGACACCGAAAAAAGCTGATTTACGTCAGAGGAAGCTCTAAATAAATCCAAGTATTGAGGGTTTTATGAATGTAATACTTGCCAGCAGCATATCGCAAACCCATAAAACTGGATTTGCGCATTGAGAATCCATAAGTAGTTTTGATTTCGTTTTACTTTCCAATATTTAATTACGAAAATAAAAAGGTCATAAAATTAAACCAACGTTCAATAAGAGCGTATATTTCAATTCGTTCTTAATAACTTTTAATGGTTTACTTACACTCGACTTTGTCAATTTTAGTGCCGTAATTTTGTCAATGTTCCATTGCAAAAAATACACTAAATATATTACAATATTATCCCTGGAGTCGCAAATAGTCGGAGACAAAGTACTAGTAATATTAATATTTTTCTTGGTTTCTGACAAGTTCAGAAAAAAATAGAAATTAAGGTATGTCAGTCAGCGTTATCTCCATTTTATTGTTGCTTTCTATGTCCAAGAGAATTTATTAATTGAACAAAAGCCTGCAAAGTGGACAATTGCGAATAAATTTTTTGATTTTCCCAGAAGTTAAGGAAGAAAACGGCTTTTCTGTAAACTTTGTTTTGGGTGCCACTTCTGATATAACCTGTAATACAAGATTTTTATGTGTGTGTCTTTAACGTGATTCCGCGGCATATTTCTAAACCAACCCTGAATCAAACGACTTTTGTGGTACCCGAAGTTACCGAGAAGTCGTTTCTTTCAGATTGCCCAACAAAATAACTGTCGTGTACTTCGAAGACATATTCTGCGTTTGCATGAGTTGAAACAATTCGGTAGCATACTTTTTCTATACAAGTTTATTAGTAACAGCATTGACAGTACAAACCATACCACATACTCCTTAAAAACGAATGGTGAATATCTATCTGTTGTATCCTTCAAATAAAATCATTATTCAATTTCATAGAATACTTTTCTTTATATCGCACAATGGAAGTTATCCGATTTCTCATAAAGATGCCTAGTAATTACCAAGCAAAGAGTTAGAAATCCCTGAAGTCGTAGAATGAAGTACATTCTGCTCTAGACACTGCTGCGAAGGCCTTTTTTTCTCTTTTTATGAAGAAAATAAGCCAAGTGTATCTGCAGCTGTTATCTTCCACTGGAGAGAACAATTTCCCTCTCAATTCAATTTCGCTTGAGATTGTGAATTTGGACCGCACACTGTACATTTAACTATTCCCGTGCACATCTGCTATTCTAATCTAGAGTAGGGAATGACGGAGTAAATGAATTCTATTCTTAGAGTATGGGAATATTGGGTGTAGGTAGATTGGTGGCGCCAATTGAATCATTATTTTCTCTGTCTCCGTCCTAAATTGCATTTCTCGGCTGGAGAGAGATTACTTGAGAGTTCGGATCTCGTACCGATCGTGCGAGGCCAAAGGAAATTTCTGAATAGTTTTGCTCTTATTTTCAATTCGCAGAGTCTCCAACTGCTCGGTGTTCATAATTCTGCACAACTAATATTAATGAGCTTCAAGAAATGCGACTAAAGTTCGTAATGGAAAATCGTTAGTCCTCCCTAAGTTTCCAATAAGTGGGCTCTGAGAAACAGGCGACCCACTTGTCGTTGATGGTGCGAGATCCTTTTTAACACTTTAAACATTATAAAATTATATTAATTAGTTATATTTTTCTTGCTTTGATTAATTTTAGAATAAATGTTTTATTATAATTAAGTATTTTATGTCTAACCTCTTTGTATATAGAGCTTCTTGCATAAATTATACATTGATATTTTTTTTGTTTCGTTGCAGGTATGTTTTGCTGTTCATGATGTTAATGATGTTTTGTGAGTATAATTATTCATAATAGGGAATTTTATTACGTTTTAGTTTCGTCTTTCATGATTTTTTGTGCACTTGCATTAGGAAATATGAAAATACAGAACATATATTAAACAAAAACGACCCTTTTAAACTTAATGTTCGTGAAAGAAAATTTAAAAACTCATTCATAAGAGTGCATGAATGAAAATCTCCAAGGATCATTCCTTAAAATAATCACTCGAAGAGAAATATAATTACTGGCAGTGAATTTCAGAATTCTGTGAGAGTACATCGCCATATAAAGGGTTGTGCGAGCTTTCTAAGCGACACGTTCTATTGAACATAATTGGAATTCTCACTTTGCAAAATCAGTATTTCATAATGTCCATCAGTAGTGTGCAGTACGTACAGTTTTTCACTTCTTTATAATTCCTTACGTCATCATACGTAATATTTTTAAGAACTGCTGCATGGCAACTATAATTCCGATTACTAATAATCCGAGAGTGATGCTTCACTATACGTGTGCGGTACAGTAGAATTTTGCGGGGCGCGTGCCAAAAGGTAAATCAAACACTGGGTACAAGAAAGTAAACAAAACTCTGGAGGCCACATAAATCACCGTGGCTGCCGTCTTGCAAATTGTGAATGATCCGAAAACTATATACAAGTATCCATGAATTCGAACCAAAAATTTTTATTGTAAATTCTCATTACGAAGAATCGTGTAGATTGTTCTTTGTTCCGCGCTGTGAGTGAGAAACAAGTTCCGACAGATTCGTGCTCTCCGGCGCCTGTGATGTGTGTGCACTCATTTTTCTGCTACGAGCATACGTGCATGAGAGCGCTCATGTGCCCGTTAGTTGCGGGTTTCCCTAAGAGATGGCGCTCTCTCGTACGCAATAGTGTTCAACTTGCCCCTTTTTTTCTTCTGCGGAATCAATCTGTGAATTGCGGTTGAAGGTAAAAATTGTTGATATGATGAAAATTAGCGGTAAGCGTTTTGATCATGACGTTTTTCATCTTCACTAATCAGTAAAACGAAATGTTAACTTTTTTTTCTTCTCCTTTGTGACTGCTCAATCCAATTTCAGTTACAAACCAACTACCAATTTCAATAACCTGATGTGTAGGATACCTTATTGTATTTTGTACGTTAAAGTTAATGTTGAAACTACAATTCTTAATTAAGGAACAAGCATAAGAGAGTAAATGTTAAGGAAATGATTGCAAACACGGCCCCTCGAATAAAATTTGCACCCTCCCCTCTCGCCCCGAAAAAACGATACTGGATAATACTAATTATCTCATGACATTCAAAATGAAATATTTTGAAATTATTGAAGAAGTAAGATTCGCCCAAGAGATATGGAAATGTTTTGAAATCTGCAATCTTTGATGGTAAATCAGACAGATTAGGATGATATAGTGGTGGCCAGGAGCTGCTGCCTCAACAATATTTCAAATTATATGTTTAATTTTATGAAGAATAGTAGATCCAATTTTTACGAAAAAAATGCCTTCGAGACAATTGGCTTCAGTGATTTCCAGGTGCACAATTTCAACTGATACCCCCTGTTAACTTTATCTGTGCACTTAATTTAAGCTTTTCGATCGGAAATTATTTGTGTAAAACAAACAACCATTAATATTGTGCTATCATAGTATGTTATTTGAAATATATATATATATACATATAAATTATATTGCTAATTAATTATGGATTAATTGAACGTTAAGGCGAGATATATAGTTTCTTTCGTTTCTCGAATATTGAGTATTAAATTAGATTCATATTCTAATACTGAATTACGTAAAAGGGTTGTATTTCACTTCCATTTGTATAGCGGTTCAATATTTTTTAAAAGGATGTTGACTATAGCCTTTGAAAAAGGAATTCAGAAGAGATTTTAATTATACATTCAACGATTCCTTGCTGTAGTGAGAAACGGTGTAAGGGTCACACAAAATCCATGTTTGAAAACAATGAAAAAGAGTGCTTTTGGGGGTCGTATGTCGCACGGGCAGGGGCGCCTTTAAGAGAAAGGAGGCTGGAGTGGGTGCGCGGAAGGGGGCGGGGGTGTAGCATTCCAGCGACCGGCGCCGGCGCCGGCCTGGCCGAGGCCACTGCTGGCGCCGCCGCCTTCGCCCCCTCTGCTTTTAGTTCCACTACCGCCTCCGCCTCGGCCGCGGCCACCGCAGCGTCGCGCCCAGCGCGCGCTACTCGCGAAGTAACGTCACGCGTCGGCGGTCGGCACCGAATCCACTTGTGTTGCTGCGCAGGGCACGTCCGCTCTGCGCCCCGTTGCCGGCGCCGCCTCCGCCTCGCGCCGTGCCCCCCCCCCGCCATCCGCCTACCCAGCCCCCCCTCAACCACACATTCCTCCCGCCCTCGCACCCGCCCCATCCACCGGCCTTCTCCGCCTCCAATTCCCCCCCCCCCCACTCAACCGCTTTCTCTAGCTTCACGTCCTCCCGCCCTCCTGCCGCCCCACCCCCGCCATTGCCACCGCGCCCAATTTTCGCGCTTGCGTCACGCGCTGCCGTGGAAAGTACGTCTCCTCTGGATGGTACATTTTTACTTTCCCGTCTTCTTACAAGGAAGAAGACAATAAGTATAATGTTATAACGTCGCGCCTCTAATGACTTAAATGTGAAAACGCATAGATATGAGTAATTTCGCTTTGCTTAATAATGACTCGGGGGTCACTCGTAATAATAAATGCATAACAAAATAAGTCCATTTGATGACTATAAAAATGTTATATTTATCTATCAATTTTTTTTTCTTGCTAGCAGTGCTAATTGGCAAAATGTATATCCCATACTAATTAGGAGTCATTGTTGCTTGTACCCCATTGTTTAAACGCCGCGCTGATAACAGAAGGTGATAATGACTGCAACCATTTCTTTCGCGTTAATATCAACTAATAATTTTATTTATGGCTAAAATACGCACCAAGCATCGTTCGTACGTTTATGTAGAACGTGTAGAAACTGATTTCAATAGCAGAAAGCTGTTTTCGTTTAAGCATTTTTATTTTTTTTGAAAAAACTGTATTTTTACCCTTTCTTTGTTTAAGAATTGTTCAAATTGTTGTTCAAGTGTAAGATAAAAATTGTCATATCACATTACATAGTCATTACCAATATCCCGATAAAGTATGTGCTGTTGTAGCACCACTAGTTTGTGATTGCCATCGTACAGTAGACGCGGCCATAACGGCACCTTTCTCCATTCCTTCGGTTACTTCTGGCTTTAGCGTTGTTTTTTCTCTCTTTTTTTTCTTCTTCCTGAAATGAAGGCCTCATCGGATCTAGGAACTCATCGATCAAGTTCTCTCTAGTAATCACTTGGCTGTCACGCCCCGGTCCTAGTGGCCTGGCCCATTCCACTCCTCTCCTATTGCTAGTGTTGCCAGATGTGTATAGAAGGATTCCGCCATGTTCGTTTCAGTTTCCGCCGAAAATACGCTGAACTGCTTTTAAATTTCCGCGTAAATCCGCTAAACGTAAATTAAATTATTTTTCCATATTTAAATGCTGTATTAATTTATTTTATTAAAACAAAAATATGATTGCGAAATATAGTGGCTTTATTGAACCTGCAATTCAATTTTTAGATAATATAGAATAAATTACTTGGGTGGAAATTTGAAAAATAATAACAGTTGATTTAAAGTCTTATATAATTTATTATATAAGTATTATATTATTTATTCTTGCTAGTAACATGGATTAAGAAATTTCAAAAATGTACAACATCTGTTCAAAACAAATTATTAATAAAGGTAAACGAAAACTGATGATTTACTAATTTTACTGCTTACTAACTCTATTAATTTCCGCCGTTTATTCCGCTGTCCGCGAAACTAATTATTTTTCCGCCGTAGGAGTTCAAAATCCGCTGAAAATTCCGCGGGAATTCCGCCGATATGGCAACACTGCGTATTGCCTCGCTGGCTGACGTCTGCGTGCATCTGTCCCTTTCCTGAAGTTCTGTCCTGCATTTTCTTACGACTTCGGCTCTCCTGACGCTTTACCTTCCGGCGCATCCTGGGTACGCTTACTATTTCTTCGGGTCATGCTGCTGCCCAAGAATTGATACGTACAAAAATACAGTAAATTCATTACTCCGCGCGCTCAAACCCTTTTCGCTTCCATTCCGCTGCATCATCCTATCTCACCATGGTTGTGACGGAACCAGCATCTCAGTGCTCTGGATGATAGTGGCTATCATGAGCAGAGGCATGTTTGAATTGCGCGCTCCCCGCCAGATAGCGCGCGCGGCGCCTACGAGAGTAGAGTAGAAGTAAAAAGTAAAGTGTTTACGAACATTACATATGATAATACAATTTTTATCAATGTTTTATTGGGTGTATAAAAAAATACTTCATATTCTAAAATTATCTAGGTTCTTCAGATTAACTGTGTGAAATATTTGAACTAGACGATGTTGTGAAATCCTGTAGCGTTTCTTCAAAATTGGTGAATTGTACTCTTTATGCCATCATTCTTCTGAGTCTTCAGTGCGGTATTAACTTACCAAACTGCAAGTGATGACACGTGCTGAATGAATCTAGTGATTCATTGCACAGGGTACTGTTTGACAACAACGGCAGTTACTCATGTCTGATTCACTGAAGACAATTATTGAGATATATATAAACGAACGTAGAGAAGTTGTACTATGCAGTGTTTCCTCATTATCAATTTGATCATCACAATGATTAATTTAATCACAATAATTTCGTATGTTAAGATTCAATTATGTAACAATTGTGTGATACATTCGGGTACATTGGACAGAGGTGTGATACCTGTAGTAGACTTGAAAGATATATTATTATTGAATGGATTCCATTCAGTTAGTTTTAATGTACATTTTAAATTTTTACTATATTGGTATTATTTACAAAAATCTTCAAAAACTTTTGATTCGGTTGATCGGTGGATCAACAAAAGAACGATTCATGAAGAACAAAATTAAACAATATTTTCCTGTTCGTCAATGATTCACTGACACAATAAATAATACACGCAGGTATAGAGTATTTACTGCACTCTCACATTTTTGTAATAGAATTTTTTTAAGTGGATTACATTTTTAGTCGACATGCAGTTTTACGCGGAGATTTTCAATGGCAATAAGGTGTTATTATTTAGGGGTGTAGTAAATTGTTAGATCTTAACGAACTTGAACGAGAATTATCCTATTGTCGTAATCTGCATTTTTTGAATCCGCAATTGCCCGATTGCATGCCGTAATCAGGATTCCCTGACATCTCCTTTCACTTTTGGGTACCTGAGAAGGCGTGTTCCGACTGCATGCCGCCCAGTATTTTTGCACTGACAATTTAATTAAATTTGCAATCATGGTAAACGCAAATATAGTGGCTCACTTTAATACTCGGACACGTAGAGATACTCGAGAAATCATAAGTTCTGTGATATTTTGGCGCTTGTAGGAAAGAAATATAAGCAAGAAAGTGAAATAATTGTTCCTTTATTAAAGAACAACAGTATAAACAAAACAAAAATTCCGAATGTAGTTCGCGCATTCGAAGGAAAAGAAAACAAAATAAAATTGTCTGGATTATTTAGCCACAGTAATATTCGGGCACGCGAAATGAAATATAATATAAATGAAAAAATAAATAAACAAAAATAAAATTATTTATTTATTTAATAGGTAATTATTACAGACAAATTAGCTTACTTGATCCTATGTGGCTAGGCCGAAGGCCTTTAAGCCATTACAATACCTACATCCTTTCGCGTTCTAATCTTTCGAATTCTGGTATTCACCCCAAATGGTCTCTCCATCGCATCAAAGCTGCGGAAAAGAGACCATAAGGTACGGCTCAGGAAAAAAAAAACCCTGAAGGGGGAAAAACCTGCCGTCAGAAGCCGAATACATACTAATCTATCCGACGTTTATTTTAACTATTTATTTTCTGGCGTGGACGTCCCGCCGTCTCCTTCCAGTGCTTGGCCTCCTCAGCACCTGAAATAAAATTAATACTTTGTAGCATAACCATTGTTGTCAATGTCTTGCTGCAATCGCTTTAGCATTGAACCAATAAATATGTTCAGGTACTGTTGTCCAATTTGTGCGCATTCTTCCTTGATTCTCTCAGATGAGACTTTGACGTAATTAGGATTCTCCTGACTGTACATTCCGATTCATGCCATAAATTCTCGATTCGATTGAGGTCAGAAGACTGAAGCGGCGTTTCCAACACTATTGAACAATTGTACAACAACCATTTCGGCACTAAATACGATTTGTGTTTCGGGTCGTTATCTTGATAAAATTTAAACGAGTTCCTGATGTCGTGTGTCCACAGATTTGTGTAAATTCTGGTCCATTGTGTCTTTAATAAACACCTGCTCCCCCCCTACACACACACACACACACCAGCAGCTGATATGTAGCCCCACACCTTTACGTGTCCACCTCCGTGTTTCACAGTTGACACTAGGTTTTATTAGGATGCAATTCTGTATTTGATTTGCGCCATATCATTTTCCTGCCAAAAATATTAAACTTTTTCTCCTCTACAAGAATTACCTCACGCCACCACTCCTATGATTTTGACACACATTTCTTTGCAAACTGATGTCGTTTAGCTTTATTTCCAGCACCGATAAAGGTTTTCTTCCTGGTCGCTCTACCATGAAATCCGGCATTTCTAATTACTCTGCGCACTGTTTCGCGGTGCACAGATGTCCTGACGCTTCGCCCAGTTCCAGTGCCATCTGGACCGCACTCACTTTCGGATTTTCTCGTACTTTCTTTAAAATTGCTCGCTGCTTTCTTTCACGCTGCCCTTCTTAAGTTGGCCTCGTTGCGGTTTAGATTCAATAGCGTCTTCTTTCTCAAATCTCTTAATGATAACGTGCACCGCGCTCTTACTCATGAGTCAAAGATGTGCGATCGCTCTGCAGGAGCGTCCATTTGCGTGGTGGAAAACCACAAGCTGCCTGTGCTCGAACGTCGAGTTCTTTCCCTTGCGCCCCATTGCTAGAGGTGTTTCCAGGCGGAAATGTTTACAGCGACTGCGTAGTTTCGTTTGACCTGGGTAGGCGATGGTGCATTTATCGCGTTATCTGGGAGAATGGCGAGGGGTTAACCGTTACATATCAGAATATTAATGTGACTTCGTATTCTTGCATATTCACACATAAATCCGTGATTATGATGATGATGAGAGATGATCATGAGTTTTTTTGAACCATCCCAGCATTCGCCTGCATGGCCGAAGGGAACCACGAAAAACTCGGTCCGGATGGCCGGTCCAGGGATCGAATCCGGGCCTCCGCTGGGGTGTTGTTATAATTTTTACGTTTTTATTATTGTTAGTTTTGAAATTGTTGATTCTTCCTGCTATTCCTGATGTAATGTAGTTAGATGATAAACGAGAAATATATTATTATTATTATTGTATTATTATTATTATTTGTATTATTATTTGTATTATTATTATTATTATTATTATTATTATTATTATTATTATTATTATTATTATTATTATTATTATTATTAGAGTTCTTACTTCTGTCTGCCAGACGAGCATTGCATCTAGGCGGTCGTCGAGTGGTCCGGAAGCGGCTGTGTGCGCGGAGGCGTGGCGAGGCCGCGTGCGCCGGCAGGCAGTCGATAAAGCAGCGGGCGGCAAATTGCGTTGGCGAACACTTCCGCGGCGGAGGCCCAGGCGCGCGGGCGGCCCGTGCGTGCGAGTGCGTTAGCAGAGGGGAGGGGGAAGGGATAACGACGTTACCTCCCCTCCCGCAGGTCGCTGGCCGGGCCGCCGTCCTGCACCCTTGCGTCCCGCCCCACATCCCCTCGCGGTACGTTCCGGCCTGCCCATCCCTGATTTTTACCTCCCCCTTCCCAACCTCGTCCCCCCTGCCCCCGTAACACCTCGACACCAGACATCACTGATGGGGGCCATGGCCCCCTCCTGCCAAAGGGCCTAGAGATTTCGTTTTATCTGCATTTATTTGGCAAAATTGATTTAAATTTTCATCCATGTTAGAATTAAACTATAATATTGTATAGCATTACCTCTAGGACATAAATAATATACAAAGTATGCTTATAATGTACTCTAGTTCATTATAAAACAAATATCCTTATTATTTAACAGAAATCTACGATGGGCCCTCTCCAAAATGATCGGCTGGATCCGCTCTTGCCCCAACTCACCATTAGTCAACCCTCATCCCACCTCTTTACGCCCCCCGCCCCGCCATAGAACTCACCCGACCCACCCTCATCCCACCTTCCCAACACCGGCGCACCCCCGAACCAGCCATCCTCACTCCCAAACCCACCCACACACACGCACGCACGCACGCGCACAGACACCGGCCCGGCCCAGCCCAGTCCTGACCTCGCCGACTCGTCCTTCCCACCGCAATCCGCCTACCCTTCCAACCGCACCGCACCGCACCACACCTCTTCCCCCCCCCTCCCCAACCGCCCTCCATCGCCCCTCCGGACGGCCCGCTGGGCGCGTGGTTTCCTGCCATCCCTTGTGCGGGCATCATCACTCGTGCTGCCCTAGGCCCATTAGACTGCTGCCTCAGACGTCTGCGCTGCCGCCTTTGCACAGCGTATGCATTCGTTTCGCCGCCATCATTACAATGCCAAACCTGCTGCCCACGATGTTTCTATTTATTTACTACTTTTTTTGTACGTGAATTCGGATCCACAGTCTACTAGTCCAATGTCAATATTTGAGAAAGGGGCCAAGGACAGAGAGAGTGAACAATAAAACAATATTGTTAGAGAATTGAATGCGTTATTAGCTCTGAATTTGTTTCCGATACACTGTATATTATTATTTTCAATAAATGAGAAATACTTAATTTCTACTCACGTCGGAATTAATGGAAAATAGGCCAAAGTATAACGGTTTACTCATCGTGTATCTACATAGGTAAAAAGGAGAATAATTATGTATGTAGTATTGAAAATAATGATAAATATATAAAATGAAACATGTGTTATATCATGTAAATAAAAAACCTATAATTTTAAACTTGACATTAGTTTACTCACCTTGGGAAGAGAAAATCTTAATCTTCCAGCAGTTCCGATGACGTATTCTTAGAATTTGCATCTGCAATTCTCCAAGAGAATCGTGCTATTGCTCACTGACGGTCGGTCATGTTACTTCAGGGTTCACGTGGAAATTTGTCCTAAATAGGAATAGTGCTTCCAGCAATAAATAATTCAGGCACACGTTTCAGATATTTACTTTCAAACATGATTGAGTACGTTTCAGTCATCAGTATATACTAAGTTAAATATTTTAATGTTAGTTCTAAGAAATTTGCAAAATTAAATATTTAGAACAAATGTAAATATGTAAACTACTTCTGTAACAAATTCGTTAAATTATTCTTTCTGTATGGAAACGTAAATTAAATCCTTTTTTACTGGAGTGTATGTTGAGAGTGGATCACAATGAAGACTACTCTCAATGATTCCTCATTATAAAGAATCTTACGGTAAGGTGACTGGCACGATTTAAACTTATAACTAATAGAAAGATATTAAAGTTTGTAATAGAATCTTAATGTGATAAGAAAATAATCCTATTACGACACAAAGAGGAGAAAATTGCCTTTTGTCATTAAAAAGAATATAAAGCCCGCTCTGTAAAACGTGTCGGGAGCGTAAAATGGGAAGCTTATTGGAAAATAATATTTCCATTTATTGGTTGCATGTGTCTTCCCCAGTGCATATTTTTGGCTGGCGGCCCCCTCTGTGAATCCTCTATTGATTGATTGTTAGTGATTCCGGGCGCGTTAACTACAAGGTTCATTAGTCCCGTAAGTGTAGTGCATGTTTTTCCTCGGGTCTGGTCTCCTCACGCTGTATTGTGAGATCTGTCGCCGACCTACCGTCCAGGGCACCACTCCAGCCTGATAAGCTTTAAGCTCCCGTCCCCGGTATATGTGGTAGTATAACGCATGTACGTAACGGGCGAGTACAGAACATGGAACACAGAGGAAAGATTGCACGCGGAACGTGGACATTTGGTAGGTTACTGCTCCGGCATTAACCTTTCGTTGATCCGAGTAACCACGGAACCTTACCGATCAGAGCAGAGATGAATCCACGACCCGCCGTCCACTGGGTTACCAGTGGAGTCCTCTTTAATCGGTCACTGCGCCCTCTCCGCCCACGGCGTCGAGATCGGTCACGCCGTTCCCGCTGCCGCCGCCGCCGCCGCCGCCGCTTCGGGATCAAAGTGTCTCTTTGATGCGCACCTCGCCTCGCCTCGCCACGTCGCCCCACGCCATGCACGCGCTGCGGCGCTTCCGGGGAGGCGCCTGGCGAGCTGCACAGCACGCGACGGCGACCCCGCCAGCGAGAGATGAGCTCTCCCGATGGCAACTGGGAAAGAAAACGATGATAAAATATCGCTGTTGATTATGGCGGGGTTTCTCTGTTTTTCATTATTATTTGAAGACAAGAGCTAATGCTGCTTCAACGACGGCAAATTTTCTTGGAACGGTTCTGCGAAATGGTATGGAATATATTGAATGAATTATGAAACTATTCAGTAGCACAATTGCGACCCCGCCAGCGAGAGAGAAGCCCTCCCGATGGCAACTGGGAAAGAAAACGATGATAAAATATCGCTGTTGATTACGGCGGTGTTTGAAAGCGATCTCAGTTTTTCATTATTTGAAGAAAAGGGCTAATGCTGCTTCAGCGACGGCAAATTTGCTTGGAACGGTTCTGTGAAATGGTGTGGAATATATTGAATGAATTATGAAAATAATCAGTAGCACAATTGCGACCCCGCCAGCAAGAGATAAGTCCTTCTGATGGCAACTAGGAAAGAAACAATGAAAAATATCTCTATTGATTTCGGCGGGATTTGAAAGCGATCTGTTTTTCTTTACAAAGAGCTTTACTTTCTGTACAAAGAGCTTGTACTTAAACGTGGGAAGATATTTTTCGAACGGTTCTGAAAAATGGTATGAATATATTGCATGAATTACTAATATTTTCAGTTGCACAATCCTGATTTTTCTAATGGGGAGGGGGAAGGGGCAGTGTATTTGTAGTGTGCCTGCCTTGAGGTTTTCTTTGAAGAAAATTGTATGTATGCAGGAATTAAAATTTATTTTTATAGGTTGATTTATAATTATTTATAACATATTAAATTGCAATAAAAATTACTTCCGTTACTGTAAGATATTACTGAACACCATATATTTTAATATAATTGAGAGGACGGACTGAATCGCCAGGACCCTCCCCCCCCTCTTGGTTGCGCCACTGAATATTATGAATATAATTCGAATTATGTACCTATAATATTTTAGCTATCATGTGCAAATTTCTCTTCATTAAACTGTCTAAAACAAAACACAGTGTCCTGTCCTCCCCCGCTCTTTGTAAGTAAAACTGTGCTTAACATCATAATATTAGCCGAATTACTTAACCGCGTTCCGTTGAAGTCACGAAGTGAGGCAGTTCGAGGCACCACGGATTCCTGGACAGATGATTGTTTGAGATCCTCTGTTAAAATTAACGGCGCCGAGCGGAGCGAAGGGAGAAAAAGGCACAGACTGACGGCGACGTGACGAGACAAAAACGATTACTCCAGATACGATCAATGCCCAAGATGCGCTAAAAGACGTGTTGCAAAGTCGCAAGAAAAATAAATAAAATTTAATAAAAAATACTATGCCAGTGACATTTAGTACCATATGCATTCAATGCCATTATAAGAACGTTTAGAGATTTTTTAGCTAAATATTTATTCTCACTCTCATAAATGAAATATTTTAACGACATTTATTTACATTACTGGAAATATAAAAGTAGGCGTAAACTTAACAGATTTTCTCAATTAGCACAGTATATTTAAGTTTTCTTTCTTATAACATGTATATTGAATGTATGTTAGCATTCCATGGAATAATTGGCTTCTCTCGCTGAAAGAACAATCATATCAAAACCACACGATATCTTACTACGTCAATTACTCATACAAGCTAGGAACAGATTTGGGTTGTACCACTGATCTCAACATCTACCCCATAGGTCACTGGTTTTTACCAATCTGTTTGCGTGCGGGTTTGTTGGTGAGCCTGAATTCCGAGAAAAACATTTTGGCTTTGTGCACAAATGCGATTTTCGAATCATGGCATCAGGTGCTCAAGAATTTAAGCAGAATAATATTGAATGTTATAATTCAGTACAGTACTTTTTTCTTACTTCAACAGAATATAGATTGCTTATAGAGATGCGTCGGCATTTTCAGCGTTTTAAGTTTTTCTGCTTTGATTATTCGCTTTTTCCGAAAAGGAAAAACTGTAAGTTTAATTATACGTAGATTATTCACGGAATTATTGCATTCTGTGAAAGTCAATGGCTGGTTTACAACATAGTGAGGAATACGGATGCGATAAAGTGCAGCTAATGGTTAAACCATGTCTGTATTACATCTTAATACTAATCATAGTGAATACTAGGGTTTATTCTACTTCAAAGCAATGTTGCAATTGATGAGCTTCGTCTGAATTAATGACTCTTTGTGTCATTCCGAATTAGTAATGGCAAACTGGTCACTGCGAGCCCAATAGCAAGGTTAGTCCATTTAGAAGGACTAATGGCACATATATTAGTTCTGTAATGAGCTAGGTTACATATCTTAGGTAAGTGCTTTTATAGGTCAAAATTTGGCAAGGTATAACAAATAATACTCGAAGCTAGAATACACTTCCTGAATCCTTCGTTCAGAATATTTTTTTTAACACGCGAAGTTCGTATCTTTGAAACATATTTATGTAATACCCGTTTTTTGTTCGTCAATTCAGTATCAGGTTGCATGTGATGTGGTATAGGAAACATATTTTTGTGCAGCAGACGTAATGAAAGCTTTCGGCATGTACTTTGCTTACTTCGAATTCTTCAGAAGATTTGGTATCTTTTAATTGAATTATAAATTCTGTAAGTCTTTGACATATTGCATATTATTTTAATTTTTATATTATTACACAATTTCTTGGCTTGAATACAAATTACTCTTTAAAGTTTTAATTCATAAAATCGAGGAACAACAATAAGTAAGGTAAGGGATTAACATAAATACCCATATCATGAAGACAATTAATCTTTTTTTTTTCGTTTAATCTTTAAAATGTTTGAGTAATATGCAAATGATGCATAAAACGTTGTTATATTTTAAAATATATAAAAAGCATAGAAGCTAGAAAATAATTTACATTCTGACGCTACTCATCATTTTTTGAACGACGTTTCAAAATTTATTACTGCATGCACTTCTTTCTGGCGAAACTATTCACATTCTTTTACTCTGCTCGTCCATCACAATACTGTAAGACATGTTTTCTAGGTTCGGACCGCAAGTCCCGAGTTGACAGCAAAAAGTAGGGCGACTCTGCATTTAAGAACGCCTTGCTTTTTTGTTTCTGTTTGTTTTTTGGCTACTACGCCACGGTTCAATCTGAGTAGACTCTGAGGGCAGGCGCTGCGTGTTCCTTCTAGTGGCCTCGTAAAAATAACGCCCCTCTTCTCGGTTTGCGCAGGTCCACAAGCGCTTCTCTCCCCGTTGGATTCTTCTAATTTATCTTCTCAGCGTTCGACCGTATCAGACGGGTATGGAGAAGATTGCTCGCAAATATCTGTTGATCGCAATATGTGAGGGATGTGCGTTGCGGAAATTGACTTAACTTCTCATATAAAAACTATTATTTTTCATGGTCTTCTTAATGATTTAGTTAAATGAATATAAAACCAATGCTAGTAATTCCGAAGGGCTTGCGTGAAAATGGTAAATTTATTGATAGATTATTTGGGACGAGTGCTAGTCTGAATTTTGAAATGGATGCTTCAAAAAGAATTGCCTTTATAGGCCATTTATTTGACCATTAGACCCATGAAGGTTTGAACTGAAAAGAGACGCTAGTTTTAACTCGAACCTAAAAAAAAGAGTATATAAATTGAACACCAACTTTACTGCGTCTCAAAATATAACATCCAAAAATCTGCGAAAATCGATAAATATTATAATTCAAAAATAATATTACTTTCTCTTTAAATTTAAAAAACTCGGGTTGGAAGAAAAATTTTTAACTGTCTCCCAACGCATAAAACGAAAGCTGAATCCTTCTTGCAAGTGTACTTTATTCCCCGCCACCTTGATTTGTCTTGCTTATAAAGACCTAATATTTAAAATATAGGATTTTAATAAATTAAATGGAAACTTGATAAACGCAATAAATTAACGTTTGTTTATTTCCTCCATGTATTCTACATTCTAATTTCATATTTTAATGTATTTGCTAACTCGAAACATTTGGTAATTCGAAGCTTCTCTATTCGAAGAATTTTTTTCTTTCCCTAATTTCATGTTGGCGAATAATTTTAGTGTTAATAAGCGTTTCAAATATTGAAAGAGAATTATTTTAATAAATTAACGCAAGTTTTATTATATGTAATTAAAGTAATGAGTGTAATGTAATTATATACGTTCTTAAAATTAATTACTCAACAGTAAGAAATTATATAATAAAATTATTAGAATTTTCTTCTTTGATTATCCGGGCTTTAAATGTGATGGCCATCCTGTTCAATGTCGTTTAGTGGTAGTTTCAGTGCTATATTTGGAGAAAGTGAGGACAAACAACCGATACTAATATAAATTGATTTGTATTATCCTTTCATCAAATCGTTACTGAGTGGCCAGTGGTCATAAATATGTTCACTGCCAGATGAATTATGTAGAGGTATCCTCTACATCATTCCAGAGTAAAAAAGGGGGCTACACAATGAATTAGATTACAATTTATGTAATTTGTTACGAAAATTAATTCAAAAGTTTCTTGCCAAATTGTAATATAATGGAGAGACTAGCATTCCCTCTGTATATTCCTGTAAAAGGGTGTGTACATAAAGCAATAGTGAGATAATAAATTCTTAGTGAAATTCTTTATAGTGTAGTATTTTAGTGCAACATAAAGATGTATTGTAATTTACTACCCGTCAACAGTTCTTACTCCTCTTCGTCTTTGGAGCCTTCCTGACGCATGATGTCAGCTATGTCATAACAGAGATGTCGTAAATCGTCTGTACACACAGCATGAGAAATAACACGATCGGATGTTTACATTTTTCACTCAAAACCGAAACCCTTTCATTGTTTTTGAATATTTCCAGAGTTCTTGGGTGTCGAACAAAACCATGGACTCCTCCCACACGGCCGGAGGCTGCGTAGGTTTCTTCACACGAGAATTTGAAAGTAGTAGATCCTGGCATGGATGCCGGCAGACATCTTTGCAAGGGTCTCGCTGGTTGGAAGCATTAGAACAATTTCTTTTTTCAAGTAATGCATTGCGAATGTTTTGGACTTTCGCTATAAATTCACAAGCATCGGTTTGGGCGAGTAAATTTATCTAAAATGTTCCTAAGAACTCGTGGTGTTCCGTAACAAAAAAAGTGTAAATAATTGAAATAGTATTACTTTGGGTCGTTGAATTGTATATAATACAATATCGACATTGTACTAAACCATACGTGGATGTCCAAATCAGAAAACGAAATATGTAATTCGCTAGTATTAAAACCACTCTGTTAATTAGTTTACTTATTTACCGCAAACTTTATTACACTTTGTGAGTTCGTTTTTGCAAGTGAAACAATCGTTTCATAATCGTATTTTTCAACGACTGCATTATTGATATAATTGTAACAAAATCGTATAATTTTACTAAAAAAGCACTGATGCTGATGACGAACCTTACGGACTTAATTTATTGTTTCACTCAGGCGGTGCAAATAACATTTTGCAAACATCTCCCAGCACGCAGTTTTCGGTCAAAAAACAGGCGTAATATAAGTTTTATTCCCTTTATATAGATGAAGAGAGAGAGAGGAAAAGATCGAAATGTGTGGCAAGCTCACGTATGGCTTTAAATTTCCCGTCCTGTTTTACAAGGAAAGTTAATTTACGAACTATTTGTTCTCACTTATTGATCAGCAATATTAAGTCACGAATGCGGGAAAGCTACTAATTCGAAACGTGTACACCTCCTAAAAGATAATTAAACTTTTTTAGAATCCCATCAGAAGTTGAAAGAAAGTTAAATTTATTTTGTCTCCCAGTCGAATACGGGTAACCAGGGGCAAGCGAGAAGAAAGTGGGTCGGGAAAGTTTTCTGCAGCTCATTCCAGGTTTGTGATAAATAAACGAAGGGAGTTGCTGAAGGTGTACAACAGGGACTCTAGTTCAAATTGAGGAGAGTGCAAGTGTTTCGTGTTCCAATTTTTGAAGGCGTATAAATATTAAATAGCAGTTTTTTTTAGAATTAGAATGTGTTCTGAATACGGCTCTCTTTTGTTTTTACTTCCACCCTCGTAAAGTAAGTTTGTTATGCTACGTTTTCAGAATTTGTCGTTTTTATTCCAAGGATTTGCACTTGTCTTGACATTATTGACAGCTCGTGCATGTTTGTTAAGAGCTATAGAGGAGTTGCTCTTAGAAGGAGCGTAGAAGGGTCGGGAAACAAGTGAACGCGAAGCAGGGCGGTGACATTGTAAGAGATAGTGATGAAGCCATTTATAAAAGAGCTAACTGTAAATGAACGCAGTAACAAAATGAATGCATGGACGTAACATTGCAGTTATATTGTTAGCAGTGGCTGACAAAGCGAACCCTTCTTATCGTAATCTATCTATGGAAGAAATCACTTACATTTTTGTGTGTTTAATTTAAATTAGTTTTTACATTACATGCGGCAACATGCAATGTGATAAATGAGGTCTATCAGGTCGGTTTGTCCATTCTTTCTGTCGTGCAATATTACGCCAGCCTGCTGCTCTCCCCACATCTGACCTTTGTCTGCCAAAATGTGAGAATACCCACCGCTCTTGACGCATTCTTGAGGTACAAAAAGAAGTTCATAGATGGCAGTTCAAGGGAGGATATCCTCCCCTCCCACCTAAATTCCCGTTTCATTAAAAAACGTTTCCTCTTCTGGCAGCAGGAGCTTTGTGAGGTGAGAGCAGGCATCCGACGAGAGAAGAAAAGTTCGGTATTTCCTCCTCAGGGTTACTTCGATTTCGATCGTTCTTTTGTAGCATAAATGCGCACATCAAAGAAAATATTTCATTAATACATCCAGAAAGGAAAATGTGCGAGGATGACTTTACTCCCTTCCTCTGAAAAACCGCACTGCTTGGTATAAAAAATAATTTTCACATAAAGATCCTTACTGGTAATTTCATTACATTGAAAACTCATTTTAGAACTCATTATCTAAGACGGTGTAGTTTCTGTGTTTCGGACGTACTTTATAATCTAATTTGAAAGATCTGTGTTGCCAGTTATGTCTATGTGGTAGAATAATTGTCTCATATATGGTGCAAAATCTGCATGCATTCAATTTGAATTTGAAATTAAATATTAACTGGAGTTCGAAGCGTATTCTAATACAACTCGTTATGATGTGGGGTAGTGATTGTCTCGAAGAGTTTCCAGGAATTTTGCATATTTAATGGAAGATTATTGGCGCACTAATTAAAACGAACCACGAAGGGTTGAACTCGGCAGAAGGCAGCTTAATTAAACGCTATGGGTTATTGTGCATTACCAAACTTGTCCCTTAATCAGTTGAATTTGAAAACGAATGTTTCACAATTATTGTATTAACTACCATGATCGCGGTCAGATGTATTTGGGAGTGACTGTATCCTCAAAGGAAGGCTCTGAAAAAAACATTTCGTGTAGTTATATATACAAGTGATGTGAATTACTGTTTATTGAATTTTAATTTAGAGAGAATGCAGATTTTTCTCGTCAGGTTATTCCACGGTTAACTGCACATCATTTCTGCCTCTACATCTCTATCATAGACCAGCAGGGTGCAAACGTCCCGCCATGCACCCTTCTCCCGGGGCCTGTGGCGTTGGAATTAATCAGAAAAAAATATGAATTATTGCGTTTTATTACTATTATATGACACCAGATATCCCGGTCCTCGTAAATTACACTTAACTGGACAATGAATAAAATTATTGAAGTGATGGTGGTGAAGTGGTTTAAAACCAGCTTCTTTATGGTTTGAGGTGCCCTTTTGCCCATGTTACCCTTTTCTCCAGCGGAATAGGGGTTTGACTTCCATTCCGCATGGTATCTCTCCGCCACCCCCGCCCAGCTATTCTGTGGCCCCGTCCATCCCCACCCCACCCTATCCCGCTCCGCCTCGCCCATCATCGAGATGGTTGATCGTGCACTCCTCATCTGTTAACATTGTGCTTTATTCCGAAATTCAGTCGTAAATAAAATGTAAATGGTAACTAGAAAATGTTCGGGTAGCTTACTGAAATCAAATGTACAGTAGCTTTATATCAACAACGTTACATAGACCGTATCAAACCAAAAAAAAAGATACGATAGCAATAACTAACTTTATTTCCCAGTTTATTTGCGTAATTTAAATTATTCAATTTTTCCGTTACGTAAGAATGTCATTAATAAATACTTCATTCGCTTCATCTGTTTCTGGTAAATTCCAGAACGTCAAAGTTTCTCCAATATTGTAAAGAGTAGGTATTGTCATGAGTGCTTAGTGGTTTGTAGTTATTACTGTATTTCTACCCGCCAATCGCCGCCCTGCCCAGGGGTGCGACCCACGCCCCGCCCCTCACCTGGGGCCGCCTCCTCCGTTAATATTTAGAGCGGCGGCGCAGCGGCAATTTCCGGCGGGTAAAATTGGCTTCGGGGCGGGAGCATTAATTGCGCTGGAAATAGCGTCCTGCGCTGGCTGGCCCGCCCGCTGGCCCGCTCAACTACTCGCCCGTCCAACTGTCCTCCAGCCCACCCCACTGTCCGCTAGCCCGTCCGCCCCCCCCTCTCAACTGCCTGTCCGACCCCCCTGCTCAACTGCCCTTTCGCTCGCCCGCTCAACTGACCGTTCGCCCGCCTGCTCAACTGCCTGTTCGTCCGCCTGCCCAACAGACCGTCCGCTCACCCATCTGCCCGCGTGCTCAACAGTTCGCCCATTTTCTCAACTGTTCTCGTGCCTGCCTTTCCACCTACCGAAGTCGGCCGTCCAACAACCCACCAACAATGGGCCCGGACACCCCGGACGTCGACGGCGCGCCGAGATTATAGAGTAGAGATGAGCTTAGCAGCTTTTCATCAATAACTGTTGCCGAAATAACAGTCGACTCGTAATAACAGTTATTAATAACAGATGAAAAATAATAGGTCTATGCAGGCAACCTAACATTGCCGCTTGTGGCCGACTGCTAAGGGTTAAACCAGGCAAAACGAATAACGTTGGTAGCACCTTAAAGCTTGGGTATCTATCTAACGATGCTTGCTTGCACTACTTCCCCACACATGTTTGGACAGAGAAACAGCAGATATGAAGGGGCCTGGATGAACGGCCAAGGAAGAGTAGTAATTGATACGATGAGTAGCAAATGTGTATAGAATATGACTAAAATAACAGTGATTCGTGATTCGGGTTCAGATTGCAAATATTCTTTCGAATATGCAACTTGTGCATAGTAAAGAGACAAGTGTCAAAAAATGAATGAAACTTATCGTATAAAATGGTTGTCGCGAACGCTTCTAGTTTGGGTTTCGCCCAATAAATTGCAATACTACGAATTTCCACCGATAACAACCAATAACATTATGAACGAAATAACTTTTATATCGCAAAACAATTACGAAATGTTAACTGTTAAGAAATAACAGTTTAGCTGTGAAGGACAAATCCCTACCCGTGACGTGTGTATAGAATATTACTAAAATAATAGTGATTCGTGATTCGGGTTCAGATTGCAAATATTCTTTCGAATATGCAACTTGTGCAAACCCCTCCTCTCCCCCTCACCCTCACCCTCCCACGCCCTCCCTTCCACCGGCGCGCGGCTCCCGTTCGTTTTCCCTGAGGGAGGGAGCAAAAGGGCAGCAGGGCACAAGGCAGGATTCTTTCACCTGCCACACTTGTCTAATGTGGACACCATGGCTGATCTAAAAACAGTGAAAAGAAAACACCGATCTGGAAAGACGGAATGTAGACATTCTGAGAGCGCATGCGGCTTTGTTTCTACCTGGCGCTTAAGAAGGTACTCCTTAAGAAGAAAATATGAAGTAATGCTGCGCGAACAAATGGTGAATTTTCGGCCGAATAACTCTTCTTGTAGGGCTCTGGTAACGAAAATGTGGATAATTCCAGTTGCTAAATTTAGAGAAAAAAATATTCTAACATGTGGTGTAGCCAGAATCCATGTTTTGAGGGTCATTGACGGCAAAATGTCTGTCCGTGCGTCCGTCCGTCCGTCCGTCCGTCCGTCCATTATCTTCTCTTAATTTTGAACTGTTTGATGGCCATCGATTCTCTCTAATCTTGGCGTTGTCATCGAAATCAGCCACTGTTCTATAAATCTACCTGGAGCTCTTCTTACGTCCACACTGAATTTAACTTTTAACTTTAACTACCACTCGCGACTTAATTATCCCACGACTGTTAATGTTTTCTCTCTAATAAATTAATTTTCAGTTACTTCCCTATTATTTTATATCCTTGAACCACATGTCCATTTTCTATCTCCGTGGACTAATTACAAAATATTTCAACTTCACGCCCTGAAGGGTGTCGATGCTGCTTCTACCAAGTCCAGCATAGTTCTGACCAAAATTATGCGCTTTCACTTTCTATTCGTCGTAACCGGTTCACTTGTTTCATAGTTATTCTTGTTCCTCGATGTGCTCTTGAGCACCCTAAATATACGTCAAACGTCTTTTGTCCCCTATCAACAATATCGTATCTTCTTTCTCTGCTTTATTTTCGGAAAAATTCCTAAATTGTTCAAAATTTACTCAAAATTCAATCAATATTTGGATTTTCTGACTTCTTATACTCTCAATGTCTCGTGTTAATTTGCGTCATCACGCAATTACATTTTGTAAGATATTCCACATTAAAGTTTTGCTTACAAATGCCAAAAATATCACAAGGTATTTTGCCTTGCCTCAATACATACATCTACATGCATGCTACATACTATATGTTACATACTTCATACAATATACACTCAGCCTCAGGTTACTGCCAATAAGGATGGATGTCCTGAGTCCTCCAGTATGCATCGCCAACGGCTGTTACGTTCCAGCTGGATGGCGCAGTGTATTTCTAACTCGTGGCGCACCTGTATATTTTTTTTTTTATTTTGTTTTCTTTGTTTGAGTATTGCGTTGAACGATATTGACTCGACGAAGAGGAGTGGCTTTTATTTAAAAATACAACGCACATATTGGTGTATTTCGCGAGCGTATTGGCACCTGTCCCAATGAAACCAGGGTAAAGGGGAACTCTCCGAGCGGACTGTTGGACGGACGACCGGCGCAGGCCGGAGGTCTTTAAAAAAAACGACCAATGCTAGTGCCTCGTTACCTAAAAAAATTACGAGGCATCACCCTGTGGCTGTAAGCATTATACTGCACATATTTGACGCACAGTCATGAGCCTACGTGTCTTACAGTATTTGAGTATTTGTTTTTTAGTGAAATTCAGGAAAACAATGTGTGACCTATATTTCAGAAAAATAGAAACATACACAAATATTCCGAAAAAATATTCCGACTCTATTTATTCGAGTTCAAAGATGATTACAGCAAACAATATTACCTCTTCGCAAATGAAACGTCTTGTTTCAGAGATAACTCTAGCGTCATTTTGAGTGTAAAATATGACGAAGAGCAATAATGAAGAATGTATTTTTATATCATGCCCATATGCTCAAGAATATATAAATTATAATGAATGACGTTGCTATTTTAAGGATCCTGCTAAATCTCACATAAATGAACCTACGTTATTTACACATTGGTTAGGTAGTAGTAGTTTACACATAGCGGCTGTATTTGGGAATACGATCAAATGAATACTTCACTAACAACTAACATTGTATTTTCACAAAAACTTGCATTATCTCAAATAATTGCATAACATTTCAATGACTGAAACTATGAATGTACTTATTGTACTATTCAATAAACACGATTACGAATCCAATATTTTTCCAATCCAAAATGCTTATTTTTAATATCAATTGAGAGTTTTAAATATGACTGATGCATTTCATTTTAAGAAATAATTTCTTTGATTTAGTAAAGATTTCTCCTAAATACTGTCATGGGCAGGGACGGTCCGACTTTTTCAATTCGATTCCGGAATGGATGCCTATGGAATCGGAATTCGCTTCCTTTGCTCCCCATTCTTCCTGGAATCTGACCAAAAGGCCGGAATCGAGTCAAATGAATACCTTCTAATTTTAAAAATATATGCATGGTCCTACGATTGTACAAGGTTCTTTAGGGTTTTCATCGTTTACATTTATTATTGTTATTAGTTTTTATTATTAATTTTATTGAAGTCCTTCGGTTTGAATTCAATCTCCTACCACGCCTCGTCCTGTCGTTTATCAAAACCAACCCCATGGTTCAATTTACTCTTGCATTTGGGAGTGCTTATTGCACTGGTAATTTTTCATAAATGTTTTACAATCTGTATCATAGGTAATACAATTAGTGCTTGTTGTCGATACATCCCCGTCTTGCGAAGCGAGGAGGGGATTTATGTCAGAATTTCCAAAGCTGGAGTGGTATTTACGAAGACTATTCCACGAATGAAATTACATCCAAGTTCCAAAATGCGCCAAATATTGGAAATAACTTGAGACTATGTTAAAATCGAAGACGTTATGGTATAGTATATACGCGGTTTATTGGACATCGACTTGGCAGTCGATATATATCGTCTCCTAAGATGATTCACAGTTTGTATGGCCAGTATGGAAATTCGGAAAGAAAAATAGGATAGAAAAAGCGATAAACTTTTTGAGATACATTGCCCTGATTGGCGTGTTTTTTATGTATAGTTAAACACTATTGGTTTTAATTTCACGAGTGGAATAGTCAAGATAATTTAAATACAAACACTTAGGTTTCTTACCACTGAATAATAAAAAGGTCGTGCAGGCAGGAGATCTTTCCTAAATGCTTGATTCCGGTTTCGATACATTCGTTGAATTGATCTCACATAAAGCGATTCTTTTTTTCGAGTCGAATCCAAAATCTATTCTTTTACACGAATCAAACGCCCCTAGGGGCTAAGTACCCAGAGACGCACCCGAACCCTGGAGAATTGTTGCAAACCTTACTTTTAAAACTCGCGCTAGTGAACTAAGTGTTCGCGAGCTCTACAAAGCTTACCTAGCCCGCGACCCTTAGTATATTCACTGTACCAAGCAACTGCTTAATCAATACCCAATCCTTCTTCGCTTGCTTTCTGACTCTTTTCTGGTGATTTCTCTTATTTGCAATCACCTCCAGGTATGTCTAAGAAAAGCCGTGCATGTCTTTTCTCGTGATTTTGTTTTGTTGTTTTTTTTTCGTTTGCGTTTGAATGGGAATGAAACGCGGAGAGACGGAGGGCAACGTA
>BOPP01000108.1:3776662-3796324 GCA_017312745.1 Gryllus bimaculatus
AAATCACAACCATACAAAAGTAAATTACAAATTACTAACAGCAACAATCATTTCATCAATTACAGTAATTCTTTATATATATATATGATAATTGTGTATTGATAATTGTTTTTAAATCATTTTGTTGTTTATTTCTTGCATTAATTATTACTCTTTTTTTAAGATTCTTGGGAGTTCAACAAATTAAATATTTGTTACAAATACAAGTTAAATATTTGTCGTCTGTGAAATTGAGAATTGAGAAATTGAAATCTATTTTTGATTTGTGATGTTGATGAACCAAGGTTGTAATAATCAGTTTCACGTATTACGTAAATATGTGAAAAAGGGGTTTGATTTTCCATTTGACACCTTTCGCTGTTTATCTTTCTCGGCATTACTTTGTAAGAAGAGAAAGTGGTGTAATCTTGCGCCGGACAGCGAAAAGAAAAAAGTCTTATTGCCAGACCATGGTAACGAAAAAGTGGATAAATCTTGTTCCGTTATTCAGTAAATTACAGTACTTCCTCTAACGCGTTTATTTGAAAATAAATCTTGAAATGACTATTTCCTGTATTAATTTTTTTTCATGTTTACATTTGCCTCTGAACGCTTTTTACTTAAAAATGCAACCGGTTATCACTCACAATTTTCTGTTTACATCCACAATGAAAACATTACATAAGGTTTCATCTCCTTCCTCCGTGTCTTTTTGAAGTAGTTTCATTAATAAAAACAATTTTTATGATTTACCAATTTCTCGTTATCTTTACATCACCATTATGAATTGCTAATGATAGCTCCAAAACGTTCCAATAGTTTGTCTCTAAAACAAAGCCATCCAGGAAAGTAGTCGTGGCGTTACTCGCTATCTCCAGAAATAAAGCATTTTGAAGTTATACAAGTTATATAATTATGTTTTTAAAATGTTCTCCAAATCCTTACACGTTTGTTGTGCAAGATTAGGAAATTCTCGTTTAAATGTTTTTAGTTATTTAACTGTTTTGATTAAAATAATTCGCATCGGAAAATAAAATAAAAATATTTATCCAATTAAATTTGTTCGATATTGGTAGTAGAGTGAACAAACTAGACTAAATTGTTGAAATATTCTCTTAGCTTTGTATTTTATATTTTCAGTGAAAAGATTGAATATTTTTCTCAAATTCCATGTATGTGACTGGAGTGTTACGTTTGGCAAGCGGTGGAACGTTGTTTTCACTTCAACAGAAATTCTGTGGACAAAGATTTTAAGTTTGAACAAATGTAACTTATTTTTTTGCATAAAGTTTTTTTTAATATTTTTTAAAATTTTTTATTTATTTGGTATTTTTTACGAAAGTCGTAAATTCAAGAACACTTTACAGTAGAATTGAAATATGCTTTTCTTAACAATTTGATGGGGATTACGAGAGATGACTAAAATGTGACTTTAGATATTTTTACATAATATTATTTCGCACCGCCTTTACATATGCCACGAGAGTGTAATTGGTGTACCTCAGCGCCACTAATAAGTGCGATCGTGTGCATTTTCGTTAGACGTATGTTGTAGTTTTACAAAACTACAACATGGGTATTGTATTCGTGTAATAATTTTTACGAGATGTGTGTTTGAAAATTATGTTGTTATTAGTGCGACGAAAGATTACAAATTTTGCTTGTATTCTGGAGGACTCTGACCTCCCACCACTCAAATTAGAGTCGCAGCTTGTTAGCTGTGTTCATCGCTGGTAATCTCGTTTGGATTTCCATTTAAGGACTTATTGATTAGCAGATGTAGTTTGCTAACGAATCATGTCTGTTTCAGTAAATGATTGGCAGGAATGATTAATATTTACATTGTTCCTCGGTCTACATTCGTGCCCCAAAGAAATAATTCTTATCATTATGTGGGTCCGCGTGCGTATTCTTGAACTAAGTAAATTTGCTAACCAAATTATGGCACAAGGTAAAATTTGATTTTTTGAATTTTACCGTTTGCGCCACAAACGTTTTGATGCTATGCAAGTGACTAAATTTCTAAGATATCATCCAAACACGTTTTCTTCAGCCTTCATTTCCCTAAATGCGAGAGAAGTGAGGGTGTTTGGTTTTTCTGCTACAGACCTGTTACATCAAATCGGTAACCCATTTTCCGAGGGCAAAATGTTTTTTATTATATGGGAGCGCACACTTGTGGTAATTAGATCAACAACGATCGTCATTAACGTTTATTCATTATTCAACTAATGTTAGTAAAAGAGTGGGGGAAGAGATACCAGGACTGAAGAAAAGGTGGGCATGCAGTACTTGTAGTTTGGGTATTTATTATTTTCCTCCATTTTTATAGTTTTTCATAGGTAAGGAGACATTAGTTTTAAAAGAATGCCATTGTAAAATCCGCCCTCATTTTTAATCTCTTTTCCTTTCTCTCTAAGTTTGGTTTCTTGCATTGTGCCTTATTCCTAAATGCAATAGCATTCAATTGTTATTAAATTTGTTATAATTAGTATTCATTCATTGATGTAGATAGTAATAAATGTAATACTTCAAGTTGTAAGATTATGATAGTTTTATACAGTTATGCTTTTCGCTATCGACTGTGGTGGATTCCTGAAAGCAAATACCAAACACTATAATTCTCTTATAATTTATTACTTCATATATATAATAAACCTCGTTAACACGAACACGCTATCTACGAATTTCGCCTTAAAAAGAACAGGAATCGAGCCCCGGCAAGGAATTACAGTAATACGGTCATTTATAATAATAGGATAAATGAATTTTCATAACACGAACTCAGATTATTTCGGTCCGTTTTAATTCGCGTTAATGAGGGTTTTCTGTACTAGCAACGCTACAAAACTTTGTTTTTGTTTTCCTAACAATACTAAAGAAACGTCCTTGAAGATAAAGAAATGGGCAATTCAGTGTGTGTCAGGATGGCCGAGCGGTCTAAGGCGCTGCGTTCAGGTCGCAGTCCACTCTGTGGGCGTGGGTTCGAATCCCACTTCTGACAAATATTTTTGGTTCGCATCCATGCACTATTATAGGACCTTTCCGATAACCGTGGTCATATTAAGGATGAAATCTTCATAACCCCGTGAGGCTTTTGAGATATTATCCAACGAATGCAAGCGACGCTGATACAACGACGCCGTTCACGAAGGAGGCGGCTCCTGGAACGGTGCCAACCAAACCGTCACCAACGTGCAAACAAACGTGCCTGAGATGAAGCAGGGGTCGGGAGAATTCAAACGGCACATTGTCTCAGCGTACGTCTTCGTGTGCTTTAGCTTTACCGGAAATATTACTACATTTTTCGTTGAATTAAAATAAAATAAAATTTCGTGTAATTATATGTTGATTCCCGTATTCGACATATTTTAATGGTATCGTTATAAAAATGATTGTAATACTTGAACTTATTGCCTTGGTTGTTTCTCGAGATACTACGTTCATGTGTTATATTCCGATTTTACAATTTTATGTCGAAATGTATAAACGTTAATCTCTTTATTATAATGTGTTATTGCTTATATTTCCGTGTCATATTGTTAACGTGTGAGATAACACCCGTTTATCGGACCAAAGTGTCTCGGCATGAAAAGTTATATCGGTTTACTTGCTCGGGAATGAGAAATGTAACTGAACGAATAGATTTATTTAATAATAATAGTAATTGCGATAAAATTTTGTCAACTTATTGCTTGCACTTATGGGAAGAATATAAGCATTGTACGATGGGAATGTGCTTTGCATGTGCACATAGTCACGCGTTGATGATTTTATGCAGACTCAAGCGCCTCTGAACAGGGCGCTCAACCCGCTGCATCCTGAAGTACGAGTATTAAGAGCGTCTTCATTGCATATTCTGCCCCCGCGATTGTGAAATTTCTCCCGGAAGAGACAGATGCAGAGAGAAAGGCAGATTGACAGAGACGCAGAGAGACAGAGAGGGTGGGGAGGAAGAGAGACGAGGGGTGAGAGACGGACAGAGAGATTGAGATAGACGGACAGGGGCGGTGAGAGAGTCGGAGATACAAAGATTATAGTATAGGTGTTGGGGTAAGATATCTTTGGCATTTTTAAAATAATTAAAGATGTTGTCATTGCCAAGCAGGTAAGGAACGGCTCAACTTACATTTCTATGTTTTTCTGTATAAAAATAATTTTTACGTGTCCTATTTCTATTTTCATTCGCTTTTCTTTAGTATTAATGGCTTAACCCCCCCCCCCACTTTTTCTTTCTCCCGTTGTCAAATATATTTTCCAAAAAATTTGTAAATTATTGTAACCTTTATCATAATCTTGTTGTTAATTCACGTTTTAATGTTTTTGTTGTTTTTTTTGTGTTTTTCTTCTTGTATCAGACAACTGAGTCTAAGCCATCGAAAGCTGCTATTGAATTAAAAAACATTGTTGGCAATGACAACATCTTTAATTAATTATGATACAAAGATTGATTAGACTTGTCTCTTAAGATTCTGTACAAGAAAAATATATGTTTCAAGAAGTAAATGAAGTTTATGAATAATATCTATAGTAATCCTACACATATTTAATAATAATAGTAACAATAATTAATTATTGTTAAAAGTATCATGATTAGTATCATTTTACTATCTCGCGTGCTGCTTATTATTTTTATACTGCAGACACGTTTCTTACAATTAGAAATGAATTCTTCAGTATCTCTATTATTTTCCAACGTGTTGTGACAGAATCCTCGCTTCGTGAGTCGGGGATTTATCGACAATTTCGTGGCGTTACCTACTATAATTTAGTAAACCCCGGAAAACGAATGTATGCCAAAACTTGAGACCGTATAAGAAGCCGGGGTGGAGGTGGGCCACGTGTGTCCACTGACAAACACTGCACACCCCTGGCCGAAGGGCCACGCCTCGTCGCGCATGAACGCCATGAATGCAAAATGTCCTGCGGGATAGCACTTCTCGCAGAAGGCCGGTGTATGCACGGAACGCCGCGCCGTCCTTCTTTTTTTTCTTCTCTCTTTGTTTTAACGTTGGCCCAACTTTTCGTGTGAAAATTGTTGTCGAGTATTTCGAACACGTACAGCGCCCCATACTTCTAGAAATTGATGGCGAGGATAGGTGGATTTACGAAGAATTCTTAATAGTTTAGATTTTTTTATTGCGAGTGCGAGGAGATTTAGTCAAGAGAAAGAGATGTAACTCCGTGCGTTTCATTGGAAGAAATGTGACACGAGTCAGATTCATTGGTAGTTGTGCTGCGATCCGTTGAGATACTAGGCCGATGCGATTCATGCCACCTTTTACATTTACAGTAACTTTTTTTTCTAACCCGAGCGTTTGGCGCCGTACCAACCTGAACAGAATAAGGATAGGCAGAATTCAAAGGACAGATTCTGAAAAAGAATCCAAGAGCTTCCCATCCACAAGCTCCGGCCACGGAAACTGGCTTTACTACCAATCCCAAAACTTCAAAATTTTTTGCTTCCGACTTACTGGTACTGATAACTAAATTTGAAATCCGCTTCGATATCTTGCTCTTAACCAGTTTTAAGACTCTTTCAAACAGAGGTGTGAAACAGGACGCCAGCTTGTAAGAGGAGTAAAAGAAGTATTTCATTTTATATTCGTCCGTGTGTAGCTCATTTACGTAATAAGAGATTCTGTTAAATTTCTGAACGCTACTCTAGTGTACGTATTTTGTCTTTGCAAATGTGTTATACTAAATAAACACACATCGCGAAATAGCGAATGGAGATACTATACTGATTGCGATTTGTAATGTTTTTATAGCTGTCTTTGGGAGATGTGACAACAACGAAACAACTTGTTTGGACATTGATCTATCTAGCTCTGAAAATCAAAACTAACGGAATGATTTTTTCTTAATTCGTAGCCTTTTCTCCAGGTGGTGGTCCGAGGTTTTTCCTTTAGTAATTCAGTGCAGGAGTAATTCTGGAGATGATTTTCACATTTATTTCCAAAACATTACGTACGAATTATATTCTTATCTGATCTATTCTATTTTACACTCTTTGCATTTTTCGTTTATGGAAGCCCCCCGTGTACTGAGATACTCCGTTTTGATTGCCACAACTAACACCTCGTACATGAATTAAATTTTTTGCTTGATTGCATGAAAACCAGAACCACAACATGTGTAGGACATTGTAAAGTATAGTGATTTGAAAAATCACAAAAATTGAAGTGTATTTTTAACGTCATTAAGGCAATATTAAATAAGTGTTGTTATTATCGGCTAAATATTACGTTCTGATATTGCCACTACAATACGAATAAACTTGAAATCTTTCTTGTTGCAGGTACGATGCTGTTTTTTTTTCACCTAATATATCAAATTTTTATTCTCGTATGCTTCAAAACTGGTGAGTAAACATTTAATGAAACGTTGATGTGTATTGTTTGATAGCGTGTTGAATATCTTAAACGTTTCTGAGGACCGATACTTGTGCGTCGTCTTGTAATATCTCTTGATTAATAATGCGAATTGGATAATAATATTGGGAGAAGATTGCTTTTTGAAGATATTTCTGAACTATTACGTTTATCTACAATACGTATTTCCATTACATGCATAAATTGAAAGAAAACTATGCAGCCTCCGACCATGTGAGAAGTGTCTATAGTGTTGTTGGATAAGCAGGAATTGGGGTAAAATCAACGCCACAATTTAATTTTGACTGAAAGATGATATTTTCTTGTTACCCGCTTATTATCATACTGCCCGTACTGTCGTGAATTCTCATACTCAGCGCATCATTGCATTCGACACAACAAACGTCATGCGACAGCAAGGCTCCAAGCAAGAAGCAACGTTTTGCGTTATGGAACATTTTTTTGTATTGTTGGTATGTAAAGAACTGTTTTACTGTACAGATGTTATTGCGATGTACTTGTAGGCTGTTATTTGTTGTTCTTGAGCAGTGTGCCTACTACGAGACTACAACTATTTTAGACTAGATAATTAATTGTATTGCAAAAAATATATGTCAGTGAAGTTGGTCCAAGAGTAGTCAAATTAATACATCTTTTTGAAGAAAGCACAATTTTAAACAATCTGTTCAATTAAAATTAGAAATAGCAGTAATATATGTTGCATTTTAGCTGTGACAAAACTGAAACAATTTATTTTATAAAAAATTCAAACGAAATGTTCTTGAAAATTAAGATACAATGGATGACATCATTAATACCGTGAACATTGACATTTTAAATTCATTATTTGAACTGTTCACTCGGATATAATAGTTGTAATAAGATATTATTTCCGTACGAATTTGTTTCCATCTATTATCTTTGTACTAAAACTCATAGTCAATTTCCTGATATTAATAATATTTTTAGATTTTAGTAAGATCAACTATTAAAAACTAGTAACAAGTTAAAATGAATTAATCTAATCTTGAATGTTTTTAATTAAATATATAATAAAAACAAAGCTACTTAATCATTTAGCTACCCATAAAATCATGAGAAGTAAGAGGGAGATCTGTACAATTCGAAACGATAAAATGTTACATAAGAAAGGTTGAAATCTCACATAAGAATTAAATTTAAGTGGTTCATTTGTCGCAGTGGTCAACCAATATCAAGGCACCTTTTTGTCCTAGATTTAAAAATGTGTACTTGCCTCGTACCCATGGCATAAAATTGTCGCCTGGTCTTTACAGATCTCCGCAGCAATTTGTGTAACTTTTCTTTCTGTGAGAAAGACAAAAGACGAAGACCCGGCGCCAGGCTTTTCTACTTGCGGGTGAGAAAAGTCTTTCTCCTCGACATCCCCGCAAAATGTCTCCGACGCCCCCGGAACATAACGCCGCTACCTCTGTCAGTGCGTCACCCTCTACTCCTCGCCAACCTCTCCGTCCCCATACCGCCTCTCCTTAATCACTCCATCATACCCGCTCACGCAGAATTCCCCACGGGTCATCGCTCCTTCCCGGAAAACTCTCCGCCATCACTTTCCAACCGCTTCTTCCTTCCTTCATTATTATTCCTTCCTTTTCCGTTTTCACGTCCCACGTCACATCTGCACTGCGGGTCCTACCACAACTAACTCTCAATACACAATGCCGCAGCTGTACCCCGTCCTAATCCTCATGGCCTTACCAGCAATACCCTCTCTGCGCACGAGCTATCCTCAGCACAGCACTGACAACACCACTCCTGCTCCCGCATCAACACACACAGCCCATGCAACACTGGAGCATCACGGCCCTTTCGTCACTGCAACCTCAGCACCTCCTGCATCCTCTCCGCAATCAGCACCACGATCGCCGCCGCTGTTATCACGATTCTTCTCCTGTGTGCCATTGGCGTAGCAACTTCCGCGCCTCCTGCCAACAGCGTAGTTCCGTCACTACATCCGGCGTCGCGGGAGCGGCAGCGTGTCCATGGCGACGGCTGGGCGCGGCGCGAGCAATTCTTTAATTAGCGTCGCCCCCAGCCCTTTATGCAATCGCGGCCGTTGACTCAGGAAGCAGCTTTTTTTTCCGCTCCCGACTCCGCCGTCGCTGTTGCTGTCGGGGCCGTTTTACTGTGAAACGGGCGCCGCTAAGCTGCCTCTGCGCCATGCCGCCGCTGCCGCTGCGTTTCTCGCAGAGCCCGGGGGCGGGGCGGGCGGGCGGGGCGGGCGGGGCGGGGCGGGTCGGGCGGGCGGGCGCGGGCGGCGGGGCGGGCGGGGGGCGGGGCTGGCGGGCGGGGCTGGGCTTGGCTTTGGCTTGTGTTTCGCCCGCGTTGCCGGAAAATGACGTCGCGCGAACTGCTCAATAAGGCGCAGAGTTAAAACGGCGCGAGGGAGGAACGCGAAGGCGTCTCTGTTGGACATTTCACTCAGCAGCGTCCTTTATTTACCTCTGTTCCGAAACGAGATCCCGGATGTCAGCGTGGGCTCCTTTTGAGTGCGCGGTTACATAGTTTGTGGGCGTTTTATTTTTTTCTGCGAGGGTTATCTTCGTAATTGTTCCGACTTATTCTTGTAGTCCACTTATCACCCTCATCTCTTCATCCTCTTCATCTCTACCCTTCTCTCTCTTCTCCTCTCTTTCTCTCCCCTCTCTCTCCCCTCTCTCTCCCCTCTGCTTTCCCCTTCTCTTTCCCGTCTCTCTCCCTCCTCTCTCTCCTCTCCCCTCTCCTCCCCTTTCGCTCCCCTCTCCTCCCCTCTCTCTCCCCTCTCTCTCCTCTCTCTTCCTCTCTCTCTCCCCTCTCTCTCTGCCTTCTCCCCTTTCCTTTCTTTTCCCCCCTCTCTCTCTCCCTCTTCCCTTCTCTCTCCCTTCTCTCTCCCTCTCTCTCCCCCTCTTCTCTCCCTTCTTTTCCCCTCTCTCTCCCTCTCCTCCCCTCTCTCTCCCCTCTCTCCCCCCTCTCTCCCCCCTCTCTCCCCTCTCTCTCCCCTCCCTCCTCTCTCTCCTCTCTCTCCTCCCACTCTCTCTCCCCTCTCTCTCCCTCGTCTCCCCCTTCTACGCCTTCTCTCTTCCCCTCTCTCTCTCCCTCTCTCTCCCCTCTCTCTCCCCTCTCTCTCCCTCCTCTCCCTCTCTCTCCCACTCTGGTCCCCTCTCTGTCCCATCTCTGTCCCATCTCTGTCCATCTCTGTCCCATCTCTCTCCACCTCTCCCATCTCTCTCTCCCTCTCTCTCCCCTTCTCTCCCTCCTCCCGTCTCCTCTCCCCCCCTCTCACTCTCTCTCCCTACTCACTCCCTCTCCCTCTCACTCCTCTCTCCCCTCTCACTCTCCTTCCCTCTCTCACTCTCTTCCCTCCTCACTCTCTCTTCCTCCTTCACTCTCTCTTCCCTCCTTCACTCTCCTCTCCCTTCTTCCACTCTCCTCTTCCTCCTTCACTCTCTCTTCCCCCTCTCTCTCTCTTCCTTCTCTCACGATCTCTCTTCCCTCTCTCACTCTCTCTCCCCATCTCTCCCCCTTCTCTCCCCTTCTCTCTCCTCCCCTCTCTCTTTTCCGCCTCTCCCTCTCTCACCCCCCTCTCTGTCCCCCCTCTCCCTCTCTCTCTCTCTAACCTCTCTCTCCCCCCTCTTCCATTTTCCTTTCTCCTCTTTCTATCGTTCCTTTATTTTTCTACCCTTTACTCGTACCTTGATCACTCTCTGCGACTCCATATTTTTGCTCTTTTTTGTATTTTAGTGCATTCCATCTAACCTCTGTAGCCCATTATCATTTCGGTTATTTGGTTTTCACTTCCCTCCTTTCACACTGTGTGGATCTGACGATTCATAGTCTTTTGTCTTTAAACATGTTTTTCTTGTAGTACCCTTGTTAATGTCAGTTTTTCATTAATTTCTATCCCTTCATAAAGAAATCTTTCGCGACCTTGAACTATCACCCTCAAAATTTAAACCAAAAAAATATTTTCCTGCCTCAATTGGAATGGCAAGTTGCACAGAAACTAAATGACTAATCTCAAAAAACGTAGGTGTTGTTTTTTAAGTATGGGTCTGGAGCACACTTCTTTAGTGTTAGGAAATACAGGCAGGCGGATTCTGCCTTTGAAGTAGTATCGCGGATCTGCTTATGAAATGCATTTCTGTGATATAGCCACAATCAAAAAAGTTCAAATGAGCATATCAAGGAGGCTACATTTACCTCTCGTTTCTGAATAACCTTTAGCCGAAGAGTGGGAGTGAATTCCACATTTCATACGAGTTTCATCAACTGAAGGCGAAGCTCCGCGAAATCAACTAGCTGACCTTTGATGTTACGAACAGAAAGTATTTTCTTTAGTTACGTGGTTTATTATTTTATCTCTCTTCATTCTCTCTCTCTCTCTCTTCTCTCTCTCTCTCTCTCTCTCTCTCTCTCTCTTCGTGTGTGGTGTGTCTCACACACACACACATATTACGCCAGCATATCCTAAGCAAACTCCATGTTTTTGCTCTAATGAATGAATTTTCCTCTTCTCCCTCTCAAGTTACACTCTCTTTTGTGTACTGTATTTTTCGTTTACTCTGCTTTATTTGGCGAAATTGTTTCAATATTTACTTTTATTGCTCGAATTATATAATTTATTAAAACAATGATTTGAATAGTATAGCTACAGTACATAAATAATAACGATTTTATAATAATAAATGTGTTTATTATTTAAACAAAAATTTAAGGTCACCCCCCCTCATTGGTTCGGCTGGGATCCGCTCCTGCACGATCACATCCCGGAATCAAAAGTTTTTTATTTTGTCTCGTCACATCGATATTGAAACTTTTTCCTGTAACATTTTTTCTTCAAGCTTCGCAACACCGTGGTATAGATTCTAAATAGGCACCTGAGTAAGTTCTGAAACTATTAACATTTCATTACTTATTTTGATTTATAAGGAAGCTTTTATGTTGACCCAATACTTGCATGAACAATGTTCGGGTGTCACCAATATGACCTTTCGGTTTTACTTACTGATCGTTTACCTTGATGAAACAATTCTGTATAAAAATATTAAATATTATTGTACACAGGTGTAGATATCCTACCAGTATAAAACTAAGAGTGTTGCCAGGAAATCATCTCAGCGACTGTATCACCCCGCTTAATTTCCTGCGACGGCTCGCGTGTATATCCTGCCACAAATTCAATTACCGTGCACTGCGTCTCCCGAGAGGGAACCGCATCAAGGAAGGTGCGCGTCGTGGCGTGCGTCCCCGGCCGCCTCTCGCCCCGCCTCCGCTCCCCGCTCCCTCACTTCCCCGCGCTATTTCGTACCACCGTGCGCCCCGTGACTGAGGACCACGTGGTTCCGCCCCGCTCCGCACAATTCCCGCCCCCTCCGCACATCCCGCCCCGCTCCGCAGCTCCGCTCGGCAGCCCCGCTCGCCCCGCTTCGGTCCCGTTCGGTCCCGGCTCGGTCCGCTCGCCCGCTCGGCCCCGCGCGGTCCTCGCTCGGCCCGCTCGGCCCCGCTCGGCCCCCCCGCTCGGCCCCGCTCGCGCCCCGCTGGCCTCCGCCTCGGCCCCGCTCGGGCCCCGGCTCAGTCCCCGCTCAGCCCGTGACGCACCACTCCGCTCGGCCCCGCTCGTCCCCGCTCGGTCCCGCTCGGCTCCGCCTCGGCCCCGCTCGGCCCCGCTCCTCACCGCTCTGCCCCGCTCCTCCCCGCTTCGAACCCGCTCCTCCGCCCGCCGTCCCGCCTTGCACCGCTCCACTCCGCACGCCCGTCCCTTGTCCCTCCGCCCTTCTCGCGCCCCGCCTACCCCGCCCGCCCCATCGCCCCACCACGGCCCGCCACTGGTCCTGTTCCTGCCCTTGCACGGCCGGACCGCCCCAATCGCCACCGTGGTACTCCTGCGCTCCGCCCAGTCGCCTGCCCCGTACCGCCACGCGCACCGACTCTCCCCGGCCTGCCGGTCGGCTGTCATCCCCACGCGCCGCCCCGTGCGGTTTCGCGCCGTTTGCGCGCCGTGCCGCACTGTTGCGCCAGCCCTATCGATCGCCGCGCGTATCGACCTTGGTGGTGCCCGCCGCTCCGCCTCTGCCGCTGCCGCGTCGGCTGTTCGTCCCTGCCCGCCCCGCCCTCGCCGGCGTGCCTGCACGCCGCTGTCACACAGCGGCCCCCGCCACGCGCCCGCCTCGTTCGAGGCGCGCCGTTTGCGCCCCGCTGCTTCGCGCCCGCGGATTAAAATGAACGGAGGCCAGCGGCACGTCGTTAGGGAACGTCTGTCGAAAGCCTTTCCCGATACAAAAGGAACGCTTTATGTTGTGGCCGATCGTGGTTTTGTCTTTTGATAATTGGGAAGTGTACAATGAACTAATTTTACTGGTGGAGGAGCCATAGGCCAAGACGTATTAACGTCATGGTAATAGTATGTTAGTAACACGTAAATTACAAATGTAATTAGTAACACGTAAATTACAAATTCGTGAAGTAACCTCAACGCTGGTATTATCATTTTCTGATTATTTTAACAAAGTTTACATGATTTTAATATTCTTTAATACATCTCTTTGGTGTACGGTGAAGATTAAGAGTTCGTAGGGGACGTATGGTGCTTCGTGAGTAAATAATAAATTATTTCGCTGTATATTTACCGGTATAAAAATATAAACTTTCATCTATCATAAATCTTCTTTGCCAGATCAAATTTGCGTGACGTATGTTTTGTGCAAACCAAAGATATACCTCATTGCTTGAGCATTTTGTTTTCATTTCGCTTGTAACATCCAACGAACAATTTACACACTCTTCTTGACACATCCGGTTTAAGCTCGTGCTTTTTCAAGTACCACGCAAAGAAGTTTATTTTCTCAAAAAAACGCAACTCTAGACAACAGAGAAAAAAACGCGCGAAATTATATTCTACATTTAAAATACAGTACTTCTCAGCGTCGCTACCAGAACGCAGCACTGTGTGGACAAGTGAGGGTAGACGCCACAATTTTTCGGAAGTTAGAACTCCAGAGAGACGCTGTTTCGCTTCCCTTGTTGAATAGCGAACCAAGAGCAGTAGCAGGTCGCTCTATTGTTTCTACACAGAGCGGAGTATTTTTCGCTGCGTCAAGATCTGTTAGTGTTCATTCAAATATCAGTGCAGTGACATCATCGCCGGCGAATGTATGTTCTTTGAATAACATGTAATATATGTGCTCTTTGAATGCTATGAATGACGGCATATGCGCATTAAACGTGTGCAGACATTATCAGCTGAAGAAGTTCACGTGAGGATGAATAAAAAACACATGAAAATAACGCCAAAACAGGTGACATATAATATCGTGCTAGATATATTTTGTATATGCAAACAGATGCGATGTAAACGAGTTCTAAAAACCATCAGTGATACGCACGTTTGTATCTTCACTTATAAATCGTTTGATTCAAGTTGCGGTTCTTTATTTCTTTCTAGTTTAATTCTTCCTAACATGCCATTCCTCTCAACCAAATTTGACAATTTTCAATCGTGAAAAAAGAAAAAAAAATCGCGTTGCGGTTTTTTTCAGTCTTCTTTGCTTACGTTTCTTTTTAAATTTGATTTCGTTTCCTAGAACCTGCCTCTAATGCATTTGTGCTTCCCTGCCCTATTTATTTTTGCCTCGCCTGCCCGTCGCCCTGTCAGTTCTTCCTCCACTTCGCAGAAGAGAGGCGGAAGCAGCCGTAGCAATGTTGAATTGAATTGCATTTGCCTTTCTTATTAAATTGCGAGTCTCGTGCCATCAGCCCTCACTTCGGGCAAAGTACTTAATTTGAAATTGGCTATTGGATATGGAAATTGCCTGAATTTTGCCGTCACAATAAAGCTATGGCTGGGGTAAGACGCTGCATTGGTAAGAGAACATGTTAATTTATGGAGGAAGCCATGTGGAAAATTAAAATGAAAAAACAACAACAAGAAAACATTGATTTATCACTTTTTAATTTTTCCTTGTGATTTGTGCAAGTGCATGATTGGATATTTTGTCATCGCTTTTTTTCTCCTCTGTAGCTCTCAGCTAAGCAATTCTTTCATGTATCTAGAACTCTTTGGTTACTCTTCTTCAAGCTGTTATTTCGCCCATATCTTTCTTTCTTTCCCACTGTACTAACTTCCCTTTTGTACTTTCTTACCCTTCCGAACGGAAAAAGAAATAGTATTGTTATCGCCAGCTGAACGACGGCGAATTTTTGGCAGAGAAACTCTTATTGCCGGGCCCTGGTAACGAAGAAGTGGATAAATCTTTTTCATATTGTAAATGACTTCCTCTAACAAATTTATGTAGTCAGAATCAATGTTTTGGGGATCCGAAAAATCGATTTACGGCAAAACTTCCTTTTGTCCGTTCGTCCGTCTGTCAGAGAATTTTTTAAAACAACATTCAACCATATAACAATAGCTCATTGCGTTTAGCACATCATTTTATTTTCAAAAATTGACGTGTTGAAGCATGAAAATAGTCTTAAGCATTTTTTGGAAGAGCAATAAAGATGAAATACCTAACGTCGACTGGCGTATCCTAACAGCATCCAGTGATTTTTGGCTCCTGAAATGTAACAGTTATGGTGTCAGCACATGCAAGAGTTGGAATCTGTTTGCAAACACTAAATATTTTAAGAGCGATGTTACTTGTCAGCTTTTTAACGTTATATTTACGTTTTTGTTAAATCTATCTGTGGTTCACGTCAGCTGATCCTTCAATGAAAACATCAAGGCGCGTGTGTTCCTGTATGCATTCAAGGAGCAAACATTATATGGCCGGCAAAGATTGTCAATGAATGGTGACTAACAGCTGACGACGCGAAAAGAATATCTTCTCCACGTGGAAACAAAACAAAGAGGAATAGAGAGGCCAGATATAGAGGAATTACTCTAAGAAGGGACCACTTCGACAGGTCGGGAAACAAACGAACGTCGTGCAGGGCGATAACATTGCAAGAGACAGTGATGAAGCCACTTACAAATAAACTAACTGTAAAAGAAAGCCCTGACAAAATGACTGCATGGACGTAATTTGCAGTTATATTGCCAGAAATGGTCAAGCAGTAGATGTAAAAACCGATCAATTCTTACAGCTATCTCTCTATTGAGCTCTGCTCACGTTTCAACAATGCAGGCAAAGGGCGGCGTATTGTGAATTTACCTGTTCCTTGGAAATGTGTACAGCGCTTGCCCAGACAGTGCTGCGCTGTGGTAGCGACGCTGAGAAATATTTAACTTTAAATGTTTAATATAATTCCTTCGTTGTTTTCTCTCTGCAATATCTTGGGGGCGCGTTACTTAAAAATGCACGAGCTTAGCCTGAATTTTTCTCAAGGAGGGCTTATCATTCATCAGAGATAAGGCGCCAATTTTTTCGGAAGAATTTGGGACTGGTGTGGCCTACCTGGTTACTCCCCTAGCCCTTCATATTGTAACTTCATCAGTTGGCAGCCAGGCTTCCGAATATGCTGGCGGCCACGTGCGAACAAAGGGCGGCGCAGAAACAGGGTCAGCCGAGGGGGAGTAGTTACCCCCAGGTTGCAGGGCGAGCAGGGCAGGGGAGTGACCACCCGAGGGCGTGCATGTGCTGGCCGAGCGGCCACCCTCCCCCCTCAGGGAGGCTGAACAGCTCTGGGAGCAGCGGTGGATCAGTTGAAGGGCTCTCGCTTCATGGCCTGAAGGTATACGAACACGTGACCGCCCAACATAAGTGAGCAGAGATGCCAGGATGTGGAGGGACTTCGCTTTCGGATTGCCTCGAGTGCGCTCGCACTCCGGTTTGCCCGGAAGGCGGACATCTACGCGTCGTGACGCTGCGAGTGCGTTGCATTGGGTGTCCGGGCACCGGCGCGGTAAAGCTTCTGGGTGGAGGATGCACTAGCCAGGGGACAGGGAGCAGTGCGCGTGGGAGTAACGGAGATAGATAGCGAAATAACCCCGAAGCTGTACATACTAGGTATCTCAAATGCAAACAGACCGATGTGGCCTACAGGGGAGGTGAAGGTAGGGCTCCACATATTCGTCACCGTCGGCGCAAGGAGGGGAGTGTGTGGTGAGCACAACGCACCAGCCGCCTTTAGCCCCAGGAAAGATCCGGGTCCTCGCGTGGAAAGGAGGCTGAGTGGACCTCAGAGCTGTCTTGCATGGAAATCACCAGATACAAATCCCGACCTGGGTCCTTCAGGTTCCCTCAGCACATGAAGCTAGTGCCCTACCACTGAGACACCGCGACTCTCAGAGCTGTGTCCAGTTGTTAACATCTTGTACACAAACATATTGTAAATAGAGTTCTTGGCTGCGTCTTCGTTTCGCTATTCCACCACGCCACAATATGTGCCCAAAGAACCGACGTCGGGGTCTGAGAGCATGCCAACTCCAACTTGCGTAAGAAAAATATCGGAATGTGGGGGCGGTGACGACGTTAAACGGTTATGGTCATTAGACTCGTTCGTTCAGTGAATATTTTTGTTGCGGGGGAGGCTACCTACCCTCGCTACTGAATAGGTAGGTTCGGCGCCAATCTCCTCGTTGGCTTGCGAGACAATTCCCCCCTCCAGATACGAGTATCTCAGCCAGCGAAGCACCGCCCCAGCCGGGACCAGCTCTCGGCTCCCGTCTGGTATCACAAGTGTGATTGTGTAGTACCTGTAAATGTGAATAAAGAGAGAGGACAGAACACAAGAGGAAGGAAAGATCGCGCGAGGCGTTTCTTGGGGGAGGGGCTGCTCCAGTATTTGCGTGGTGGATGGGACAAACCACTACCACCAGTAAGAGCCCTTACTGGTTTCTCTTAGCCACCTGGTGAATGCTGGAGCAGTCCCCTAACAAACACTGTGCGCGATCTTTCCTTCCTCTTCCTTGTGTTCTGTCCTTTCCCCTATTCGCCATCGTCAGGACTCAAACCCTGGTATCTAATGTTAAATCGGTAAGCGTTTCAAATATTGGCTCTCATGGTAATAAACTCGCAATTATATTGTATTATTGAATTGAAGTAATGCTTTATTTTACATGATGATACTCAGGCCATGAGACTGTTCCGTCTGACCACGATAATTTCTCAACGCTTCTGTCATCAACTAGCGGAGAAAGGAGGTATTTTTTGGGCGACGATACGGGCGATTTGAATTTAGCTCAGAGGCTTCACATAGGCTTGAGGATCTTTTACATACAGTAAATCAACTAACATGGGACAGCCGGCTTTACGTTCCCTCTGAAGGAAGATACGAAGGATTTTTTTACGTCCTTAAAAAGCCTCGGCTTCGATCGCGTTGGAACCCGCGAACTTGAGTATAAGCGTTTTAATGCCTCTCATGGTCATAAACATTATTGAATTGGAGCCTTGCGGGGTGACACTCCTGTACGCTAACCGTTACACCATCGCCACCGCGTGAATCATCGACGTTCTGTCAGAAAGTGGCTCTTCTCGCTGCCCTGTCGTCCTCGCCCGCGGCGCCGCGGGGGGGGGGCGACGTGCGCCGCCGGGGCGCTGCTCCCCGAGGGAGCTTCGCGGCCGGGCGTCGCTGTCCGCGGCGCGTCTCGCGCGATTGCCAGCGCTCCCTCGTGGCCACCCGCGCCGCAAACCCAACGCCCCCAACGCCCTCAGGGGCTCACACGCCGCGACGGGACGCTCGGGACGAGAAGAGGCTGCGGGATCGATAGTCATTCGGCGCTACGTTTGTCGGAAAGTCGCGGCTTTTCACCGTTCTCACTCGTGATTAGTGTAACCGGAGTCGGTGTGTCGAAAGGAGAAAACGTGCCGAAAATGCCTCGTTGCTTGTGGTCGAGGTAGCCCTTTTCCATTCCGATGGCGGACGTATCGAGGATTTCGCTGTGGCAGTCTCCAGCAATCTTGAATAACCTACCAAAATTATTCTGTGGAACTACATCCCTCCATCTAAGCGAGACTACACATTCTTGGAATATCTAGGAGTTTCCGTACCTTAAAATCCATAGTCAATCAATCTGATGTTGATACCTTGCTCTCAGCGCTAAAACCGGCAAAGGTGACTCGGCATCAACTGATGTCACTGCAGTACTACTGAGCGCAATGTCCTAGGGTTCGAGTACCTTTGGTGCCACGATTTTCGACACTGGCTTGATAGCTAGCGGTGTATCATCCTGGTGGGAGATTCTTAGTAGGGGAAAATCCCCGCGGAGGTCTGCGCCGGATCTCGTCATCCAGCGAAGATCACCGCAGCCTTCCGTGGTAAAGACATGTACTACACGGACGGGTATAATGACCTTGGCAGTTGACGCGTCAGGAATGATTAATTAGTCAATCAATGAAGCGATGAAGACCCGAAATATTTTGTTTGGACCACGACATCGCCCGATTACTGAGTGTTCATGGCCAGGGTGAGAGCATTCCCAGAATAGACGGTTCAACTCTTTGGATGACAAGTGACATCAATGCATCGACAACGAACTATCGTAGCATATTCACACCCTCGGGTGGGCGGAGAATTTCTTTCGCGAGTGCAACTAGTTTTTGACAATTAGAATCCAGAGCATGATACCGCGAATGCAGACACGATATAAATTAAATATATACCATATTTTCTCTCTCTTCCATCATGAACATAGGTATTTTTTATAAGGGCGAAGCTTGATGTGCGAGTATTTCAAAATGAAACAAATTTTTTGGGATGTTTCTATTTTTCACGCGCACTACCATCTACAAACTTGTAACCTGTATCACAAGAAGAGCGACGACATCTGAGTGGTGTCCAATACGCGAGAATGTTATTATTTACCGTAGAAAGTTAGTTATTATTAACCGTTTCCACCCGTCACCCAGAACGGTACCTGGGCGTCTGACTAACACCTCGAACATGATCAACACCTATAGGTGATCAAGGGAAGCCTTAATATATTCGCCTAATCTATGAATCCCACACATCTTTACAGTCTCCGCCACCAACGTCTTCACTACCGCCCAGCATCCAAGGGATGGTCCTGCAACGTGCCATACCTCCTTGGAAATGTGGAAATATGTCATTATTTTAAGAATAACTCTTTAACATTATTATTATTATTATTATTATTATTATTATTATTATTATTTGCGATTCGGCCATTTATTGCCACGCTTCACGTTATCTTAAGAGCTCTCAGAGCTCTCGGAGAGTTTAACGCGTGTAATCATGGGGATCAACTTTTCATGGTTGTATCCCTTGATAAAACTAGAATGTTTCTCCTTGACTTATGAATAATAAGGGGTGAAGGGACAATCACAAATACGACCATGCTTACGCTGGACTAGATACTGCAGCTTTCTCGATGCAGACGAAGGCTGCCGGAAAAGTC
>BOPP01000108.1:3797335-3820632 GCA_017312745.1 Gryllus bimaculatus
GGCGGGGCGGGCGGGGAGGGGCGGGGCGGGGCGGGGTGGGGCGGGGCGGGCAGGGTGAAGCGGAAAAGGCGGGGGAGTCGAGCCACGACTGGGCCGGCGATGGCGGCGGCGGGGCGGCAGCGGGGGGCGGGGGCGGCGGCTGGCACGGCCGTCTCCCCAGCGCCTGGCGCCCGGCACAGCGCCGGCCGCCCCGCCGGGCCCCCGTGACCCGGCTTGGGCCGCCCGCCAGCGGCGTCGAGTGGTCGAGGTGCGGGAGGAGGTGGGGGACCACTTCCTTTCTCGTCAGCGGCATCTCGCTCTTGCGCGCAACCCACGGATACCAGGAACATTTGGTGATTCACGATTTCTTGCCTTCCTTTCCACAGTAATTAACAACTTTCATTCACAATGTTCAAGAAATAATAATAAATAATAATAATAATAAAATAATAATAATAATAATATAATAATAATAATAATAATAATAATAATAATATAAATAATAGCTGTTTTCCCCGTGGTGCAGACCCCCTCTCTCCCACCCCCTCTCGCCCACACTCTCTCAAATTTCTCTTTCGTACTCGCATGTCTAATCGCGGTTAAAATGTCGTTTGATGGAGCTCCTTCGCGCAATGGCGTTCCTATTTGAAGGGATTGAGAGCTCTTTCGCTTTCCTGCATCCCTGACACTCTTAATGTACACCCGACTCACAATGCTAAGAGAAGGGTTGACGCAAACCGTGTGCCTGTTTCTCGAAGGCAATGCAATTTTAAATGTAGTGTGAAGAAATGTATTTGATGATCCTCTGAAATAGACAAGACCTAATGATAATCTTCATTTCACATATTCAGAATCTTAATTATTCCCCTCCCCCATGTTTTATTATCGTGTATCGTATACTTTATGTATTATCGTATACAAACGTGCTTAGAGAATTGCACTGTGCGTTTAGAAAGCATGCTTCATTTGCCTGTATGGCTTGTAGTAGTAAACTAAAGTTTACACCTCCACAAACGCGTCTAACTGTATGAAAAGCTATATTGGTATCGGCGGTATTATGTAGTTAATGAAATCTGAGAAATATCTGAACAGTTTCCCTCCTTTGATTTACAATACAGAAGAAAGAAATAATTAGAAAAATGATTCTTGTTCTGCATCTCGATTTATAATAACATTCAGTCACAATTTTTGGAGCATTACTTTAAATGTTAATGTAAGTGTGTTTTTAAATGTAAATGTTTGTGTTGTTACTTGTTGTTTTTTAGCGGTCCGCTCTGCCTCATTAGAGAACTCTTAATACTTACAAAACAGTTATCTAACGTGTGATATGTTCAGTCATGTGAGTGATATTGATTACACTCATTTATGACAATCCAAATTAGTCGTAGAACAAAAAAATTATGGTCCGGCCCGAATCATTGAAAACCTTTCTCACTGCCATAAATATCATCGAGTCTTTATGGACGGACTGGCCTCCTTCCATCTGCAATCCTCCTGGTTTGTCTACACGATTAATCTCTTTGTCGTTGAGGAAATAAGCTGAAGAAAATGTTATCGTTTTGTATCACTTATCATCAACTAAAAAATTCGTAAATGTGATATTGCAGCGAATTCTATTGTCATAGGGTCAATCAGATTAAAGACGAAATTTTTTGAAATGTCATTGATTATGCAATCAGTAAATCAAAAGGCGTGCATACAATTTATACCTTGCAACGTATGTGAGGCTGTACCAACTGTACCGCATTTAAACTCTTTTCGAGTATCCTAAAGGGGGGTAGGTAATGTTTCATGGGCTACACAACGAGGCCATTCTGGGCTTACTATGAATTACACGCGAGGTTCAACTCTTCTCAGTGCTCCTTCACCACCACCACCACCACAAGCACCCCTTAGCACGGTGTGGTGCATACCGAGCATAAAGAGCCTCCAAATTACGAAAAATTAAACAGATACTTTTTCATCTACCTTGACGCAACGCGTCTCTAAACCCCTACAAAGACATTGGGCGCATTGCGTTTGGAGTAATCCTCCGTTAACACGTTGCATTTTGAAGTAATCCTCCGTTAGCTTGTTTTTGTTTTGTTTTTAAATTTCTCCAGTCTCGTTTCGTATTTGATACCCTGGCCAATTTAATAGCCAATCGCCTAGACATTTTGGTATGTAATAAGCGCTTGGAAATATTAGAATTTAGAATATCGGGCGTATATTATGTAACGCGTGTAACATTCAAGATATTCATGTTCTAGTTTGGATTCCTGTTCTATGGAATCTCTTTTTATTTTTAAAACAAGGATTTGCAAAATATGGAAGTTGTTTTTGTTTTTTCCTGGGACCAGCTAATTAACTAGTACCAAACTTATTGCCTGAATGAATCATGAAGATTGCCTCGTGCATGATGCTATCCACAAGAAGCATGGTTATGTCTCACATGAATCTCAATCGTGTCATTGCCTTTAGAACAACTTTTTACACTCGACTCTAAGGGTAGTGCCGTCGTCAAACAACGCTTCATCAATCCCAAATGCCAGCAACTTTCCCGAGCGCCCGCTTCAGGCTTCTCCGCGTGCGGTGCCGCTCGCTCCCCTTGAAGTTATCAGCCCTACCCCCTCCACCCACCCGCCGCCAGTGCCGCAGCGCCCTGACCCGCTCCGCGCCCGTCGCCGCGACCCTCTCGTGCTCTCCTCGGCTGCGTCCTCCGACGTTGACGGAGGTGGCGCGATGGCGCGTGGGAACTGGGAACTACCACTCCAAACCGGGCTAGACGAGATATGCTAGACGGAAGGTAATTGCACCGCCGGGGCTGCACGCGGCGAATTGGTGGCGGCCGCAGATGTTGTCTGCGGTGTTCTTCGCGGAATGGCCCCCGTGCTCTAAGCAGTTGTTTCGTTGTCTAGGCCGTATCTTTTACCGAACCTCGGGAATACGATCCATTTATACGTTTGATCGTCCACTGATCACGTTTTCTAGACCAGTTCATTCTCTACTTTATTCACTCTTTGATTTAATTGTATTGTAGAATTTACGTTTTAAAACGTGTTCATTGAGCGTTTCTTCCGTCAAGTAGCTTATTAATAAGATAGTACTAGATGTTATTTGGAGTAGTTTCATAGTCTGGTTCATTAAGTAACAAACCTCTACATGTCAAGAAAAAGGCATCCTCAACACCATTTGGTTTGGCCTAAAACAGTTTTACTCCAGGTCCATTATAATAATTTTCTCTTACCTTGAATAAATTTATTTTGGCAGGTCAGGTACCATCGTTGATATTTACTTTTTCGAATATTTAGTTTTGGCTTACTACTTGTTACGTTTATTACCGTATTTATAATTACTTACCCCCCCCACATTATTGTCATATCGTTAACATTCGGTCCCAGTGTAATTTAAAGATTTGATTTTATTAACACGTTTTTTTTAAAATTATTATTGGCCTAAAGCGTACACCCATCCGAAACGCTGAAAACTTGAATAAAGTAAACCGAAAGCGATAGACATATAAACGAAGCCAAATTCCTAAAAAGTGTCGATGAAAAAAAAAATTCTACGAGAGCAACCAAGATCATTGATTTGGTCGTAAACCGGTACCCTACATTAGTACATAGTTATATGAACGGTATGTCATAAAAGCATGTGTCATCAGTGGCAGTCATATGGTTCCTACGTCCTTGAAGAGGGAAAGGGCCTTGAGGAAGAGTGTTTGCGCATCTCGCTGCGCCTGCTATCGTCTTTTGAATTGACTTTTTCCACCAACGGCGCTTAAACCCTCGCGCCGAGACGAGCGTAGGAGCCGAGGCCGAGAAGTTATGTGCCCTGCGAGCGCTTCTCCGGAGTGCACGTTCTCGGAAATCGACCGCGTGCTTGTGTGTGTGTTGTGAAGCGGGGCTTCTTAAGCTTATTTCACATGCGAACACTCTTTCTCGAAACATTTTTACGCGTCTCCTGGCGTATAAAACAGATATTCGAATCAAATATTTAAACATCGAGGAATGTAAAAGGGGTTGCAGCGAAGGCGCTCGAGGCTTATTGCAAACGCTGTCCGAAACGTCCGGGATTCCTACTCATTTGTTTTCAAATTTTGAGTTTCGATGTGCGATCGGAAAATATTTACTGCCGCTTTTTATAGCACGCATGTGAATCGGCAAGCGCAAATTCACATTTCATTGTCAATGATTCTTCTTCTTCTTGTAAAAATAATAATAATAATAATAGTAATAATATTAATAGTAATAATAATAATAATAGTAATAATAATATTAATAGTAATAATAATAGTAATAATAATAGTAATAATAATAATTAATAATAATAATTGAATTGCGCGACTCTCTTTGTAAACCGCTGTGAATCCCAACGGGTTCCTGTATTTTTGGAATGTATTTTTTTATACAATGTTATTCCAGAAATGTCCGTGAAACCTAAAACATTAGTTTGGATGTGTGTTCTACTGTTATTGAACTACATATATGGTCATGATATTAGTAAAAGTAATAATGCTGTGTTGTATGTTCGAAAAAGCGCAGTAACGATGCCGATGTTACTCTTCTACAGCATGAATTACAGAATTCGTATTCTCCGTGAGCGTGTTCGGGAGTGTTCTGCGGTGTGTCGTCTCATGAAAACGATGAGGGACCTCTGCCATAAGGGGCCGTTGAGACTCCGAGTTAAAGAAGCTTCTCCGGTGTAAACGAGAGCGCGTCGGCGGCGCGCCGGGACGGGACGAGACGGGTGGCTGGGCGGGGGCCTTACGCCGACTGCCTCGCGCCGCCGCTGCCAACGCTCCTCTGCGCGCTCGTTTTCGTCGATTCGATGCCCCGCCGCCTCACCCACCGCTCGCCTCGCCGCTCCATCCTCCCATCAGCTAGCTCATCTCCTCCCCCTCGCCTCCAACGCCCCTCGAAACATACACAACCCGCGCCTAGCACCAACCATCTTGCCCCCGCGCTGTCCCTCGCCCCCATCCCCCCCGCGATCTCCACGTCCGCTTACCCATTATGTGCCTCCCCGCCGGCCTCTTGACTATGCTTTTCCTCGTCCCTGCCCGCACATCTCGCAGCCACGCCCCCGGCCTCCGTCCCTTTCGCCAGCGCGATACGACAGCGCATTTGTCGATGCGAGAGCGCCGGGCTGGGGGAGGGGCGAGGCGCGGCTGCGGACGAAGAGGCTTCGCGGCGGATCGTTAGATTGACAGGCGTTCGGCGCGGCGCCCCCTTGAATGCATCGCGAGCGCGCGCGCGCCGAGTCCCCCGGGCGAGGGGGTGGTTTCGATCACCGGCGCAGCGCCGCACGCCCTAACAGCCAACACGCGCGCGCCGGGGTGGGCGCCGCAGCTGTCACTCTCCTGCTCGGTCCGCGACTGGGAGAAATAAATGAACAGTGAATAAAAACAGAAGAAACAAAATTGTAAAGCTTGTCGTTAATAAGTATATTTATTGTCGTATAATAAGTTATATATATTGTAAAAAAGAGTCGGTAATAGCATTATGTTTGGATGGAAAATGAATGTATAGTCAGCTTTGTATATCTCTTTGTATATCTCTGCCTTCTTTTCGTAATCATCATTGCATAATTGGCGGATGATATGTAATATATTTTTTGTTCTTTCGTTGAATTTGAAACAAATGTGGAATAAATCTGTATTGTTTTATTATCTGTGTATACGATGGTAGGCTAATAAATACGTCGCGTACTAGTTTACTTTTAAAACTGTTGAAATCACGTGTCATATCGGGCATTTACCGGCACCAGCAGCGCGGTGTACTTGCTGTGAGGCTGGGTGAATCGCGGTTGCGGTCAAGTCTGCCTGGCAGCCAGCAGCGCACTTAATAGACAGCCGGTGGCAACGGCGTCGCACCAAGAGTGTGCACGAATAGAGCATGCGTGCGGTCGTACATGTTCGTGTCCAAGTGTGTAAAAAGTGCATTGCGAAATTCGCCCTTGTATGGTGATACGCGTTTGTCGTGGAAAGCAAACCACCTGGCCTCCTGCCAAGAGCAATTCTTCTGGTTGACAAATGTACGCCTTTACACTGCAAGACAAAAGCAGAGCTGTTACGCACAATGCATTGGAACGTTTGAACATACACCCTTCCGTTGAGACTAAAACCCTCATGACACCCATCTGTTGAGCCCCCTAATTTTGAAAATGTTTTGAAAATGATGATGCAGTAACTGTGGAGTTTACGTACTGCTGCTCAACAACAAAAATACTTCTCTGCTGCTGCTTTCAATCTTCAAAGAGATGGATAAGTGTCTGAAAGTACAGGTTGAATATAAGAGTGTAATAAATTTATTGAACTTACATTAGATTCTTATTGTATCTATCCAGTTTGCCGGTAGCAATATAAGACACAAATGACTCTATTTGTATGTATGTATGTATGTATGTACTGTGCGACAGCCAGTCAACGGCTCAGGCCTATCGCACTCCGTGCCCTCACTGCTATGGGTAAAATGAGTACGTATGGTTGACAAACTATTACAAACTGTTATGTACAAGATTTTACAAGTATGTAGTTTACACAACTAACTAGTATGTACAGCTTCGGGGTATGTTCGCTATCTACTCGTTACTCCCACGCCACTGCTCTTGTCCCTGCCAGGCATCCCCATCCAGACGCTTTACCGCGCCGGTGCCCAAGACATCCAATGCAACGCACTCGAGTGACCGACAGCGTAGATGTCCGCTTCCGGGCAAACCGGAGTGCGAGCGCACTCGAGGCATCCAAAGCGAAGTCCGCTCCGCATCCCTGCATCTCTGCTCACTTACGTTTGCGTCACGTGTTCCGCTACAGCCTCCCTGAGGGGGAGGTGCCTCTCGCCAACACATGCACGCCTCGGGGGGGGGGGTCACTCTCCCTACCCTCCGCGCTGCTTCTTGAGGGTCACTACTCCCCCTCACTGGCCCTGTTTTTGCGCCGTCTTGTTCCTTGCGGCGCCAGCTAGCACGTTCGGAGACTGCAGTCCTGATAACTAGGGGAGGATTTGGATGACTTAAAATATTTACAAAAATGATCAATTAAATGCTTTAAAAGTGCACTAAAAAAAGAAAATTACGTTAAAAAATGTGATCAAAACCACTTCAGATAAACAGCTCAGCTGTTGGCTATTTTACTGATGTAATCGAGGTTTCTGTCCTTTTGTTAAAGTGAACTCATGTTGCTAACTGTTTGGTTTGGACTGTTCTTTAAAGATAATCCTGCTTTTATCGCGAAATCGGCTGAAACTGACAATGACGCCGATACTTGTCACAGAACCTTAGATTTAATAGTAACCGCAACGTATGTGGTTACACATACGAATATGTACGAAGAAATCGAATAGGCTTCTCAGGAATCTGTGTTGTACATTTTTTTGCACCTCGTAAATATTGTTTGAAACAAGTACCATTAAAATATTAAAATTCATTAAATCACCAAAAAATACATTACAAATTATGTAAAAATGACTATTGTCGAAATCGTAAAAAAATGCAAAAATAATTATCAACAAAAAAACACATATAATTAGTCCTTTAGTTTTGTTCTAAAGTAATATATAATTTCTGTACTAAACGCATTGTTCGAGAGTGAAAAAGAAAAAATAATGACACCTCATTAAAATCCGCACCCTAATTATGATGTTACAATTCGCTCACATAATATCATGCATACGCTGAGGGAGAAACGGATATTCCCTTTGAGAAGAAACAATATGCACAAAACCTAGTAAGTGTGTTCTGCTGACCTAAATCCAGAGATAAATCAAACAATTAAGATGGAAAACATTGAGGTTCTCCGCTCTGGCATTTCAGATATCAGACGCACTTGCAACCCACTAAACTTTTCGCTACAGAACACTCTCGCCTTGGCGAAAGGATGCTCCTAGCAGTGGCGTATGCGTGGGTGCAGGGGCTGCCCGCCCGGGGTACTCACGGGGGGGGGAGGGGGGCAAAATTCCGTAATCAATAATTATAATAATATCGTGTAACAATTTGCAACTATATTTCTTTCATACTTTTTGTCACCAGTACGATTCGGACAGATTGAATTTTTCATTACTTATTCTGGGACGACTTCTTTAAATGAATGTATGACAGTACGCTCATTCTAGCGACTGGCAACACCGTCTTTACTGACTTGTAGGGATTCCCCGTATTTTATTTTGTGCTTGGAATGTTTATGACTAATATTCCGCGAGAGTGACTTCTATATTAATATTGTATAATAATAACCGCAAATTACATTACAGAATGCAAAATCCCTTCAGGGAAGTCCGTGAGTGACGCTTTGTTAATTTAAAGAAAGTTTTAATAATGGATCGTCAGTCGTCCAATTCACATTAACTTAATCATATCTGCGCTTTCCGAACTGGCAATTTTAGTGATCATAAGTACGAGTAGTGATTGTTAAATTATCCAACATTTTTGAAACTTGTATTCTTCCTTTACGCTTACATTCGACTATGTATTGAATATGTTATTTACTTGTTTTGTTTGTGTAATTGTATGTTTGACTATCGCTACCTTGTTCAAGCTTGCATATTTTATTCTTTTAAATTGAAATGCCTAAATAAAGGCGCGATGAAATTTTCCTCCGCCCAGGGCGACTGACACCCGCACTACTCCACTGCGTCCTAGAGCCTTAAAGCCTGCGTTTATATCCCTGAGGATGCAGGTTATGTTTTCTATAACGTACAATATTGTTCGTAAAATTTAAACTCTGACCTTTCTTTGGGGGGGGGGGCATTCTATTTCATGTTTATGCTTCCGTCTCTCCTTAGTACGGATTGCCAGGAAGTTGGGTTTTAGTGTGGAGCTATTTTCACCTTTAAAACTTTAATTTTAAAAATGTTTTTGGAGGTTGCCATTGCGAAAAATCTTTGAGGCCATTCTATTACATTTTTTTAGTTTTTGCTCTTCTGGTTAATCTCACTTCAAAACTAATTTCAACCGGTAGGCAGGCACCACACGTTACGTATTTCGTAATTAAAAAAAACACTTGCAGACAATTTATTGGAACAGTTTGCGTGCCGTTACTTAAGAAAGCAATATAATATCCTTTAACAGTTTAAGTATCCGGTTAATTTTCTCTGTGAATTTATCTGTATGGTTAAAATGCAAAGGATACCGTAGTGATAAATCATAATGTAGCAGGAAGGATAAAAGTTTTCCTCTGAGAGTTTCTCGTGTACTGCGTCTGTTTCTTGTAGATTAGTATATCATTTGGTTTCTATCTCCCTAGTTGCCAAGGCCTGTTTGTGTGAGAACTATACCCGTGCAAACTTACACATCAGGTGAGCGTGCAGTCGGAGATCTTTTGGGAAGGTCACAAAGTCTCTGTAATGGATCTTATCTCCAGCTCACAGTATTATTGTTGTGGACGATTTTTCATATATCTATACGCCCCCCCCCCGCAACAGAAATTTACATCTCAATGTTCATGACATATTATGGAAGATGATGCATAATTTCTATGATGATCGGAATTGGGTACTTTTACTTACTCTTTTTTGTACGTTGGCATACCCTTTTGATGTTATGTTCCATTGACAATTTTGTGTGATTAAATTCATCAATTCTGTGCATATTTCAAACATTTCATTATAAACACGTGTGAGTATGATGTAATACGAGAAACGTCAATAGACGAAACGTCAATTCACTTTCTTTAATTTTCTCAATTCATGTTACATATGTATTCACGAGTCATAATTATTAGTGTTATTTTCAAATGTGCACTCTATAAATAACAAAATATCAAAATATGATTATTAATATAGTACTTAACTATGTGGTAGAACTTTGTTGTCCATGAACGACAATTTAATTGAAATGAGAGTGGTTGTCATTGTTTATATTATTAGGAAATTCCGCTTTCGGTCAAAATGAGACAATTTCATTGACTCTTTTCACTAATTGAAAAGTACATTTTTTGTTCATGGCGCCCATTTTCGAGGTATTCAGCCGTACATTTAGTTTGAATGTTTCGTTAAATTGAAGATCGGCACGCTGAGCGTCCGAATTGATGCGCTTTCTTCAATTTGTTTATTATTCACAATGGTCTTGAAGTTTCCAGTGTTCCACTTTCAAAGTCATGGGGTAGAACAACTGGTTTTCTTTACCAGCGTTTCTCTTACATCTTGGGTTAGATTTTTCTAGTAAAAATGAACTTTTTACAATTTCAGAATTTACTGACAAAAGAGGAAATTACGAAAAATATGACTTGAAATAGAGTTATGGGACATTTAAGTGTTATTTTAATCGTGAAAATGTAAACACAGCAGAAAGTGACGTATTAAGAAAAACGCTTACTGTATTAATTTATATTTTTACCATTAGAATATTAGCAGTTTCAATAATGTCTTTAATTTTAAATAATGTTTAATTGGGAGAGAAATAAATCAATCATACTGGTTTATAATATTTCCTGTAACTTTTTCAATAGGGTTCAATTTTTCATTATTCTTTTTTCTTTTTAATTAAATATCGCAAACCAGAACAGAAACACTATAGCTTTGAATTATTTTGTGTATCTAAAAAACTGTGCTAATGGAACAATTTATTAGATAACCGAGAGTATATTGCTTTCAATCACTGTCCATTGACCGCATTTACTACTTCCGATCCGCTTTCTGTTTCTGAAACGTCAGTTAAATGTCTATTGGAGGTCGATACTTTTTTATTGTTGTGGTTATACATTCTTTGAAAAAACTAAATCCAATCTTGATTTTGTGTGATTGAACTTGAATGTTATCATTTACATACATGTCTTGGCAAATAAAGTTCCATTTCTTGTTCTATATTATTTTGAGTTTGTTTTCTAAATTATGTCTGGCTTGATGTGTTTACCAGAGTGATAAAAAAAATAATATTTTTTTAGGAAAAGTTTTTTTTTGTGTACATAAAATTACATTTCTATAATACACGAGAATCCGGCCAAGGCGCACACGTGTGATGCCGAGTACCGGGTTCGAGTCCTAGTGCCGCCTAAGCGAGGTTGTTGCCGTGCTCGAGGCTTTTCCAAATCACTAGTTTCACCTAATGAAACAACCTTTCCCGTCCCCGCCCGGCAGCAGAGTTGCTAGGACGATTTGTACTACCTGCGGCCAGTTTTGACCCTGCGTGGGCTACCACCCCATACAATTTTCCTGTTCTGCCAGGGGCCATAAATTCCGGTGTGGACATCTTATCTTTTCGCTTTTATCCTCTTCCCCCTTGCCGCGGCACAAGTACGACGACAAGCCGGAATCCGGATCCTGACGGAACGCAGTTGGCGCTCATGGTAACCTCCCCATTCGATGGCTGGCTTGGGCCGCTCTGCCAGCTCAGAGCTACTAGCTATCCACGCTAGTGCCGGAGACCAAACTACTCACATGCACCGGTACAAGGCCCTCGTCTTTGCCCAGAGGATCGGACCATTGCCACGACGAAGCCGAGGGCCCATCAGGGGGCAACCCGGAGTTAGGACCAGGCGGCTCGGAGTTCTCTTGCCGCCGCCTCACTGCCTACACCTTTAGGCTATCGACGTGAGTATCGCCAGGACCTAGGCAACCCCACGGGGAGAACCTTGTTCCCCGTCTGGACCTATATGTGGTATCCGGAGCGTGCATACCAACTTTCTTGGCCCAATCCAGCCTAAGGGTAGGCGCCATTGGCCCAACTGGTGGGGTCATCGGGCAAGCCTGGCAACGTGTGACGTAGTATATGCCCACTCACTGCCTCCACCTTCAAACTACCCGAGTTGCACCGTAATGCTTACGGTTCGGGTGGTCGACTTCAACTCTCCACCAGAGATAGTGACCACCCACGTGGCCGTGATCCCCCTGGAGGGGGGTGCCTGCTGTCGGGGAGGAAAGCTTTGTTGTGCGTCATTTGTCCGTCATCACCTTCCCTCCCGCTGGCAACTCTAATCAGTACGGAGTGTCGCTGCGGGCCCCTAGGACGCCGGCGGCTATGTACAGTTGCGCAGAGGCGCTATGGATCTATGTACCTCAGCCGCGTGAAATAGTGGAGGGCTGATGCATCCGGGAGTCGAAGGGCCCGTGGAACTGAGACTCGGTGTTCCATGACATTAAGCCCATTGATAATATTCAAGACTAAATTACGCTGACACTGCAGCTCTGATGGTCTCTGCAGGACAATCCTCGTAATACCTCGTAAATGTCTCGTACCTTGGAAGTAGATACCTCGTAAATCATCGCATTAAGTCACCGGTTCTGTAATCGCCTTACACAATTCACCTCCCAATTAGGATACGGTCACAATGCAGCCGAAATATCGCTTGCTCGCTACTTGTCGACTGAGAGTGAAATCGTGCGCCTTATTTCATCCGAAATATACCTGAATGTTGCACCCGAAATCTTTCAAATAACACTATAATTCAGTTGTTCATTGTTTGAAAAACTTGCGAGAAGCACTCTCAAGACCATCTACAAATATTAGGGGGTAGTCTTGGTATCACAGATGACCTTGATTCTCCTTCTGATGTCGCGCGAATGCAACCGACAAAATCAGATTCAAATGATCTTCATCTGTCAGCGGATATTTCTGGACGTAGACGGAAGAGGTCGTTCGAGTCCAAAATGCCCATTTCCATTGACTAACGTGATTGAAAAAATCGGGCATATCGGACACTAAAGACCGACGTCGCCAGAACGCACGTCGGCCAAAATCGGTTCCACTGTGACCGCCGCCTTAGCGCCACTGTACAGCGTGGTTCCTGACCAATAGTGACAAGTCTAATGTATTAGATCGCCAGTTCGTTAGTTTGTTATCGATGCCTTCAGCAGTCGCTTATTTGACTTTTTTTATTTATAGAATTGGCAACTTTGCGGAAAGGAGTTAATCGACGACAAAGATACCTTAAGATACATCATGCGTTAGTGATTTTTATCAGTTGAAATTCTTTTTATCCTTGAATCCTGTGAACGTAGTTCAATGTCACTTCAATACAATTCTACCTAACGATGTGACGCCGCAGCTAATTAGGATGTCCATAATGATAATATAATATCTGTACCCATCATCACATCTGACAGACGATACCAATACCTTCTCCACACACGAATTAAATGATCCTTCTAATTTACACTTATCATTATTCCATCGCGACTATCACCTCCACCACACAGCTCCATCACTATTATTATTCAATACTCCTTCTTATCTATCCTCAGCCACCTATTATTCATTCATTATTATTATTATTACAAACTTCAAGCCGTACTCGGCCACTTTTCAAAATGTACACTTTCACAAACTGGAAGGTTGGGGATCTTATAAACCGCAATATCTATATTTTTACTTCAAATATCACCCATGGTTATCGTCTCCCAAAAAGCCTTAATTTGAAAATGTCCCGATAGGGAAGAAACTTACCCAGCTGTCGCCCTCCAGTCTGCGTGAACCCTCAGCCCGCCGCCCCGCCCCCGCGCCTGAACCGTTCTCTTCAATTGCGGTGGCTGAGCACCGTGATTCCGCGCCGCTTGGCGCGTATTAGATTCCCGCGCGCCGCATTTCTCCGAAGGGCGTCGACGGACAAAGCGTCGCTCCGCGGCCACGTCGCGTCGCGTCGCAGATGATTAATTACGCATTGCGGCAACCAGTCGTTAATTAGCGCGTCGCGCCCGGGAGACGGCGGCGGCGGCGGCAGCGGGCACCTGGGGAAGCGACGCGACGGGAGGACCCTGTCAGAGGAAGTGGAGTGAATCAGATGTTGGATTCCAAGGCGGACGATGGTGTTCGATTCAATGCAGTGGAGATCGATTCTTGTTGGTGTTCTGTTACGTGACGTTCGTGATTTCGCTTAGAAATGCGATCCTTAATTAGCCCCTTTGCGCTTGGCTTGGTTATCGGAACGTTGAGTTATTTGGGTGTTAAAACTTCATACGGTGGAATTATGTACTGTAAAATGGAAACGCTGCTAATTTGTAAAGGAGATGTACGGCGTCAGGACATTATATAGAAAATAGGTTCTACGAATGTGCCTTGTGTGTCATAGAATTAAGTACGGTTATGTTCAGCGGTGTATCTGGGAGTTGTGAACGTAAAGACAAGGCCTTGTGCTAGAGCGTGCCAGTATTTAGGAGGTCGCTGATTCGATCCCAGGCAGTTGCCAGAAATTTGCTTGATATATTACATCAATCAGTTGTGGCGGTTGCTAGAAGCAAATTCGTACTTCTGTTCCTCTGATCGGCGCCTTCCCTGCTATTCCATATGGCTTCTCCAGCCAAATGCTGGAACAGCGCGTTACACAGAGGGCCATGGAACGCGAACCATTGCGATCTTACCTTCCAATTTCTTTAGTGAGTACGTCTATTTTGTCCCTCTCGTAGTAACACTGCGCAACACATTGTCCCTCTCATAACGCTGCCCAACATTTTTTTCTTCCTTCTGGATGAAAGTAGGAGCTTCTTACAGAAAGTAGAATGCTAAATCTTCATTCGTCTTCAGTTTTTTTCCTATCCTAGTAATGTTTGGACCTGTTTCGACTGTCCCAATCACCCAAAGCAGCAGAAGTTTGTGTAACCCATCATTTTAATATTCATTTCAAATGTAAAAGTGAATATTCAAGTTCAATGTACATTTTTGTGATAACTTTGCTATAATAATTAGCGCTATTGTATTAAAAAAGGTAAAGATTTAAAACTTTTAAAGAGTTGAAATGGATCTCAAATGGTTGCTTTTTGCAAGAACCTATCGAGAATTCATCCGACAAGTTTGAAATATGTCAAATGCCCTGCGGTATGCAGTGCTTTTGTGTAATGCTGTATTAAGGATATTCCACTCTGATGCTACGTATTGTTTTAGTTGTGAATACTGTTACCAACAGATGTAAATTCCAAAAGGAATAACGTTCAATTCGAAATTAAAGAAGGATATGTAAAGGGCATCGATTTAAATGCATCTAGTTAAGCTCTCGCACGTTGTATTGTAGTGTGTGTTGCTTTCCCTGTATATGTTCACAAACACCTCAGCGTCGATGTGACGGAGAATATTTTTTATATCAACAGTCCCTGACCGAAAACCTGGCGCGGCGCCAGGCGATCCGCTGGTATCAATGCCAAACGGAGCACGTGGGCGTGAACGAGGTGGTTAATCACCTGGAAGGTTATCGTAACGTCACCCCGCCCTCCCCGCCCCCGACGATGGCTGTCCGCCTGCGGGCGTGCTCGCTCCGCTGGGCCATGGCCGGCCGCCACCACCACCACCACCACCGCGTCGTTCGTCGCAATGCCTGCCCTTGCCCCTGGCGTGTGCCGCAACCGGGCGCACATGGCGGCGCGGCGGGTTGCCTAACAGTCGCCCGCATCGAACGCCAGCCGCGCCGAGCCGCGCGCACACTGGGCGAAGCGCCGAATCGTTTTTATCGAAAGTTGTATCGCGCGGAGGGGGAAGCGCTGGCTCTCGGAGCTTGAGCCAAGTTTTGTGGAGTGTAACGCGTCGAAAAATAATAAATAACGAGGTTGTACTGCAAGAGCACGTTCCTCGCTCCATTCCCTGTAGTCATGATCGATTAAATTAATTATTTTGGAGTATTTTCAGAAGAGAATTTGTTGACATAGTTTAGTGCACGAAAAGGGCCATTTTGAAGCCAGACACTTTTTCATTATGGGCATAACAGTTTCGAAAAAAAAAAGTTATTGAAACTTTTTTGTAGCAATTGTTGTTGTTTACCTCCAATAATATTAATTTTGGAGGGTGTATTCGATGTTTGTACATTTTTGCCTAAATATAGAGAACAGATATTTGCGTTTCCTATGACGCGACATGCAATGGTCCGTAAAGTAACAAACTGCAGGAAAATATAGCAGTTATGAAAATAACCACCGTAGCGTACTAATTACGAAATTTCATTCACTTAAATTGATATTCATGCGAGAAGGCTTCGATTTATACGAAATTTGTATAGTTTTAATATTGCCAGGTTTCTCATAGATTTCGCATTAAAACGAGGCCATTGCAATATGACGACCAACTGAAATTAATCTGGGGGATTGGGTTGATTGATCCTACTTCGATTATGGCCACAAGGAACTGCGCTTGCACCACTGGATAGCGCAAGGGGTGAGGGTGACGTTGTGAAAGATGGGTGGGGGCAGAAAGAGGAGGGGCGCGAACCGTCTCTGCCCCTTCCCCCCTTCACATCCACTGTTCCAGCCACTGCCCCTGTGAGCTACCGCACTGTTGCCTTTTTCCACTCTCCCATTCCACCCCTCCACTTCGTTCCCGCTACTACCACAACCTCCCCGCCATCTACTCCCCTCCACCCCATCGCGCCCCTCAACCCCCTCCAGTACCTCCCCCCTCGCACCCGGAGTTTTAGCCTACTTTTCCGCTTTCACGGAAAGAGGAAGCTTACATTAAAACCGTGGGAGGTGAAGCGAGTGGGCGATGGCTCATTTTTGACTGCGTATGTGCCAAAAGCGACGGCGACCAAAGCAGCCTCGGTTTAAGCGCGACTACTTTGTAATGGATACACACAAAAAGCTTGGCGTCACACTCATCTAGAGGGGCTGCTGATAACGTGCGTACGTTCATACGACATGGGTTGGGACTAGTGGGTCTAAAACACTTTGATGTCCATTCAGGTAATTAGAATTAAATAAAGGTAATTGCTAGTGTTAATCTTAAACTATGTATCTTCTCCATTTTTTTGCCATGAAATATAAACATTTGTGCTTGTAATCAAACTAAATGACAACCTACATTAAAAGCCGCCTCCCATTAACAATAAAGTATTTACAAAAGCGATGTAAATGGTAGGAATGTTGTTCTAGGTGAGGTGCAGTGTCAATCATCAATCAGTGGAGCGGTACCAATAGGTTAAATAGTTTCCTGCAGTTCTTTGTGAGAGACGATTTCATTGCAACTGCGATTTTGTTATGATACGCACGGTTTCAAGCCTAAAAAGCCCTGTTTACATTTTAACTGTCATTTATTGCTTTTCTATTTGATACTATGGAATAAAAAAATCTACGGCTTAGACTATACCGTTCTTTAAATTACTTCATTTAGAACCGTTTTCACACACAGTCTGAAGTGGTAGATCATTCAGGAAGTTCCTAGATCATACTATGTTGAATGAATAATAATAATATGACGATATGGTGATGATGATTATGATAATAATAATAATAATAATAATAATAATAATAATAATAAATTTCACATGGTAACATTTGCTATTTGTTACTTACATTTTAGTGACTTTTTGTGTACAACAATGACGCACATGGCCACACTGAATTGAATTTGTTTTATACGTATTGTTGCAGTTTTGTATTTACATGGGACACAGGTAAATGTTTTCTCTCTAATGACGGCACTCTGCATGTTCGTCTGGCGGCATTGTGGCCCCTGGGAGAGAGGATTATTTGTGTGCTGTACTCTTCAGACTGTGTTCCCGAGCAGCACAAACGATTATGTGCTGTTAATTTGGGAGACGGACGCAGAATGTGGAATACACAACAGTATAAACCTCCATACACAACAAACGCAAAACGCCAGAATCGAAGTACTGTATGCACGCCAATGTGGAGTGTGTTTGTTCCGCGTCATGTCAAAATTTTGAAAATGCGAGAACACGGCTCTCGGCGGTCGACTAGCTAGACGCAGTAAAATGGGTTTTGTGCGTCATGTGCTATCAATAGCGAGTGTAAATGAAATTTCGTGATGATCGCAGCTGTCATTTCAATAATAACTTCCGTCTGGCTTTTTCGTTGACATTAAGCATTGCGCTGACCTCCCGCTCGCCAGTCCTCGTTAACAGCTTCCACTTAATCAGATTCTGATCATTTCGTGTACCGGATAGTGCTTTCGTAATTATTCTTGCAGAGGCGACCTGCGATGTAATGGCCAGACCGTTCACATTCCACTTCTGGGGACCGGAGTTCAAATCCTGGGCGATCCGTATGGCAAAGTAAACAAAGCTGGTTTCCTCGGGCTTATCACGTTTCTCCTTTCTTTCATTCACCATCGTTCAAATCACATCATCACCCATCCCTCAAAATCGTTCATCTCGAATATATTCGAAAAGGCTAAGGATTTAACGTTATAAATATATTACTTTATCTTAGGGATAGAAAAAAGAGAATGTGTGTGTGTTGGCGAATGTGATTGAGAGAGCCCGACTCTGAAACTTCGTGCGATATGATTCAGCAGCACTTATGTTTTGGAATGTCGGTCAATGTATGATCATAATTACACAATGGCTTGTCAATTATTCGGGAACATCACATTTATTTAGCTACGCCATTCTTTTTCCATCATTTCCGGCACTTTTCTTTACTAAACCGTTCCGCCAATATAAATCTTCCACGGACATCTCGACTTACTCGGTTCTACGCTGCCTCATACGTTGCTCGTGTAGTGGACATCACCCGCCGCGTGTTCCGCAGGGTGATTACCTTAGTCGCTGACGCGTCTCGTATTCCGTTGCCTTGAAACAACGAGCGCATAAGGGCGTTAAGGTTAGGGCGATTCGGGAATTTCTTGATCATGGCTGAATGAAAGTTCTGCTGATAATGGAGGACTATTAAATTAAGAATAGTATGTGATGGAATTCATGTTACGCGTATGGATTAAACATGTTACAAAGCAACGAGTGTTACGTGTTGATGATGTACAATTGTTTCAGTGGTCGAATAAGTTAATGTGTTACATCCATATTCCTAGAACTTAAAATATATAAAAGTTAAAGTATAATAAACTAATAAAATGAAACTGAAGACTTTTTTATCTACAATAATATGAAATAAATATTGTCATGTGCTTTAGGCAATGGGCTCTTAACGGAGACCTCGGTTGGTTAGCGTGCTCGCTTTCCAACACCGGCTCAATCCCAGGTTCGATTCCCAGCCGCAACAAAATTTTAACTAAGTGCTTTCTTTACAAATGCTCCACTATCTATTGCTGTGTGACGATGCGAAAGCCCACCCAAAGGTTAAGAAGACAGGTATAAATGGTGAAGGGATGTCTTCATGCTAATCACACGAACCCATGGCCGAGAGGCTGTGCCACCTCTGTTCGGCCATGACCCGTATCGGGCTGTCGAGCCAAGAACGGGACAGAACTCTTGAGGGTTCCTGAATATATGTGCTTGTTGCAACAAAAAGCCCTAAGAACCATTTTAAAAACATCGGGTTTTCTTAGTTACACCATTCTTCTGACAATGCTGTTCTTTGCGTATATTAATCATCCAAGAATATCTGAACGTATATACACCATTCAACAAAGCCGGATAGAGTACCGATTGAACTGTCGCCTGTTCGTTAGTCATGGTATTTCTAGAAGGACCGTCTATCCATCACTCTCATGGCAAAATAGACGTAAGCGTGACCACGAATGTTACTGGGGATTCTTTATCAAAGCGATATTGATATTTTAGATAATCCTGCCAACGCGCATCACAAACCATTAAAGCAAGAACATTCTACAGAAGACAAGGTATTGTGAAAATAGCCCAAAGGAATTTCAATCGACATTTGACTTAGTAGAAAGACACTCTCGGGTGTTTCTGAATTTATATGTTTGTTGCTACGAAACACCTTTACAGCCGTTTTGAATTATCTCCTTCCCTTAGTTTCGCCATTCTTCTTGCAACATTTCCAACTCTTTTCCAACATTTTCCTTTGCGTACATAAATCTTCCACGGATATCTCGACATTTATACACCATTCTCCAGTCCCCCGCGCATTGTTGGCCGGAGTCGACTCCCTCGCGGCGCATTTGTCACGGTGTTTCCAGGGGCCGCCGCCGCCGCCTCCGCGGCGCGCCACTCGCCTTGTTTCAGCGGGCGCCGCCTTTTATCACCCTTGCGCCGCGTGGCGCGGCCCTCGTCGATGGCGAAACGAAGGCGTTCGGCTTTAACCTTTTTCATAACGGGCCCACCCTCGCGCGCGCGCTCGCCCGGCCGACCGGCCGCCTTCCCGCCCGCCGCCCTGCCGGCTCGCCGCGCGCCCAAATGAAATACGTCCACCAAAACGATGGGGTTGCTAGGCAGCGTCTAGCGGAGGCGGTGACGATGTGGTTATGGTATTCGTGAAGTTGTAGGTGCGGGTGAGAGTTTGGTGGGGGGGTTGGTGCGGAGGTACGGTCTTGGCGTGGTGGTGTGTTTGGTAACAGGTGGCGGTAATGGAAATGGCGTAATGCAGGCCTTGCCGCTCTCGCGTGACGTCACTCATGGAAGGCCAAACAACCCGACAGCTGCCTGTGGAAGCTTTTTTCATCGCTGAGCTGCGAAATGAGACGGGCATACAGAACCACATTTATTCCCATACATTACACACGCCCAGAAGCATTAAATATTGTCACGAAGCAATAAAAACTCTTAACTGCAATTTTAGACAAAAATATTTTCTCTAAAAAGATTCGTAATTCCAATTTTAGGAGACACTTTAATTACTTTAGATTACTTTCATCTAACAAAACTAGGTGCCGTCTACACTGTTAAAACTGAAGGATCTTTCTACCAATTTATTATCAGTTTCGTATATCTATTGTGAAATTTAGAAGAAAAAAATTGAGTTTTGACGTTCGTCCACCATTTTTCGGCGAAGGGAGCGGTAGGTAGAGAAAGGCCACGGGCGCGGCAGGGAAAGCGGTCCGTGGGGACGCGACGTCTGCGGAGCGGCGGCGGCGGCAGCGGCCGTTCGCCACTAAATGAGCGCGACGTGCTGCATTCGATTGATTTTAATGCCTCCGCTTTGAGATCCCCAGTTGCCATTGTATTTACTTGGAGCGCTCCGCGAACGGTCGCGGCCAAGGCGCGCAGCTGCGTCGCGTGCAGTTGCCGCCCTTTGTTTCCCACTCGCTGTACGCCGCTCCTTCATCGGCCAATACAAACACGGCGATTCCGCAGGGCCCAAGTCGGCTCGGGGACTATATTTGCGTTCGTTTGTGTTGGGCGAAATTCCCGCTGAGCGTGTGGATATGTTTAACGAAAATAACACTGTGAAAACTTCCACGGTGTCACAAACAACTCAAAGGAGAAGGTAACGTTATTGAAAGGGGAAGACATGAGATCACTTAGGTCGTATGAATAAATTTCGGGTTTATACTTGAGTTTTTCTCACGAGTATGAGCATGAAAGTAAAGTAGGTGAGTGTCTCCTCATTTTGCGTGGATAGTGTATCCATCGGTTGAGTGTATCCTCATTTTGATAAGAATAAAACGCATCGTACAATTAACAAGTACATAATCATGGCAACCGGAATGTGTTCTCATGTTTTCTAAATTTTTTCCATGGTTTAACCTTATAAATTCGGCGACAATTCGATCAGTAGCAATTGAAACTACTGTACACAAATAACAATTCGATCGTGAGTTTTGTGTATGGAGCCTCAGTTCAGTTCTGGTTGTTCTTCTGACACGCGAGTGTGTTTGGCGAGAATTATTTGTGATAATAAAGTTGTCGAAATGTATATACCTTCCAGCGTTTCCATTAACTTCATTAAGGACCTGTCCGTTTTAAGAAGTGGCGAACTCCGTCCGTGAAGAAACCTAAAGGAGCTGCTTTGTAGTTTGAAAAGATTCTTCTGATCAGTTTTAAGTCAAGACTAGTCCAATAATAAATTTTGGATCCGTTTTCAGTCAATTTTAATAATTCCGACGAGGACGATTTTCTATTTTTTAATAATTAAGATTTCAAGGCAAAAAAGAAAACATAGGAAGAGAGATAGAAGAAAAACAGTGAAAGATAAGAGGAAGAAAAAAGGAAAAAAGTGAAAGAACTAACAAGGTTTTCTCCTATACGCAAACGTCCGAATACTTCAATATAAGAAGGAACCAGAAAACTTTCTAAGAGTTAAACATTATTTATTCTCACCTCCAAATAGTTTTTCCATTGAAAATATTGTCCAACATTACGTTTACTTATATTATATCTTTTTTCATCGTTCCATTCGTTCCTGCCATTGTCGATTTCCCGTGCACTGTGCTGCGTTGCTTTCCTGGGCACTCCGCCTTATTCGCAAACGTTTTGCGAAGTTTGACACTTGGCGGCGCGGCGCGGCGCGGCGCGGCGCGGGCGACGCTGTAGCCCTTGGCCGAGCGCGCGGCAAACAGCGCGAGAGCCAACTGCCCCGAGCGAGTGCTGCTCTCGAGCCGCACTCCCCTCGACTGCAGCGGCTAATGCTCGCTGGCGCCGCCACTCCCAGCACAAAAAGAACCAACAGCAGAACCCCTGGAAAATGTGGAGAAGGATTCAACCCGTTTCCACGCCTTCTTCAATTCTGTCCCGTTTCAAGTCGTTTTGATATAGGAAGTCCAGGTTATACTTTTCCGCGAATCTCCTCCCGTCGTTCTATGACATCCTCCTTGGTCGCATTTATCTAAATGATCCTACTTTTTTTAAATTTTTAATTTAATTTTTTTTTAAATTTTCAATTTTTTTTAAATCGGTGTAATAGTATTTACTTTTTAGAGAGAACAAGAAACACAATTCATGCATTTTGATGTTGTTAGAACAGTATTAAAAGGTTTTCCCGTAGGGTAACCTCAGATATTAGCGTTGTATTATGTAATATTATTAATAATAATGTATCGTTCAGGAATTTGATCGGCAAAAGTATGTGATGAGGATTACAAGAAAAAGAAAACTCCCTTACACTAATTTTAATTGTCCAATATTATGTTTCTATTTCCTTTCTACCTCGTCTTATTTTTATTTTTGTACACATCTGAGTTCTTGTTGCATCTTTGTGTTACTTTCTAGGTTCTCATTAATTTTCTTCTTTAACCGTTGCTTCTCTTCTTTCCTTTCCCTTCTCTTGTCTTAGCATTTTCCTCCATTAACTTCTCCATCATTCTCAAGCCCTCATTCTATTCAATAACGTTGTAGATAAATTTCCTTCACATTCATTTGTTTAAAGTTTTCCTTTCATCCGTTTGATTCTACTTTCCCTTTCTCCATATCCGTATGGCAAACGTTCCAAGGAAACCACAACAGACCATCTCCTGTGTCCTCTTTAAAGAAGATTTTTTTCTTCTAATTCTCCGCCTTCGTTTCACGTCTGTATCATAATATTAAACCCTCCCGGTCGACATTTAATTTTCAAGTGTCTCGTCTTCTTCTTGTCGCACATTCACCTTTTTTCTTGTTTTTGCTTTCCATTTAATTTCTGGTCTCTTGGTATTTTCATTGCTGCCAACACTACACCCAATCCCACCGCACCCAATCCCACCGCACCCAATCCCTCCATACCCAATTCCACCACTCCCAATCCCACCACTCCCAATCCCACCACCCCCAAATCCCACCACTCCCAATCACACCACTACCAATCCCACCACTACCAATCCCACCACTACCAATCCCACCACTATCAATTCCACCACTA
>BOPP01000108.1:3829772-3851932 GCA_017312745.1 Gryllus bimaculatus
CTTAACTTTGAGGCCGCCTGCCCGGCTGCACACCTCGAATCAAACGATCATTTATGCACAGCTGCAATCCGTAATTTAGTGGAAGTTTGACCCAGCGTGGATGGTTTCCGGTGGAATCTGTTCGCGTTAGCTGCGTAACTGTCGCGCATATTCCCAGATTAATGTGTTTCAAAGTAAATGATGGAGTGAAAAATAGGATTTGAAATTGGAACTTTCTACCATTCGAATTGTGCATACGAGTATAAAGTTTGTTTAGCGAAATGGCCAGTATTAATTCATTTCCTAGTTTGCTTGCTTCACAATAGTTTGTTATATCAGTGAAAGTACTGCAAATATAACGAGGTTTTACAGTCTAATGCATTTTATTGTTTTCAATATTCAATAATACATCGTGAATTACTATTTTTAGTAGTAATGCTCTGAATCAACTGTTTATTCCTTTTATTTAGCTAGCAATGAACATGCCGTTTCTGAATACATCGATGTCAGTATGAATATTCTGGCCAGTGAATATATAAATAAGAAATTATTAATCGGAGTTCTCTTCGTTGAAATAGAATTCGCACATCAGTTCTATCACTTTTTTTTACATTTTATTTCTCTCTTACGGATATCCATTTCTTATGAAACACTTTTATGTTATCTCTGAAATACGTGCAAGCGTATTATGTTTTTATTTACTCCCAATTCCTGTTGTATTGATTAATATCTATGAATCATGTAAATATTCATGTCATTTTGCTGGTGACTGTGGCACATTACTCAATTACTTCACTATAATATTTGTAGGTTTACGTCACTATTATCATTATATTCATGGATGGGCTGATAAACATTTCATACTAATTATAATTTATTTAACTGTCAGTAATATAATAATATTCAATAATTAATTTACCAGAATGATTTAATTATACTTAGATTTTCTTACGCAGGTCGACGAATCGACAGTACGGAGCTAAATTATTGTGAAAACGTGCCTTTAGAAATGTGATGCAAAATTAGATTTATCAAGAATTCAACTATTCAGTAGTAAAATTAACAATATTTATTGGAATACTTAACTGTAATTTACGTTATAAAACGTTACATTACGAGTGTGATGTTTCCGGCCGAGACAGGATTTCGAACGAGTAAGGTAACATTTCCGCCCGTGTCGTAACACGTTTTATTTCTTACGAAGTCGCATTTTCTTACTTTTATTTTAATTTCATATTGCAACATTTCACACTGTACGAGAGCCATTAAAGAATTGCCCATGGCGGGCGAGAGAGTCCCCTATAATCTTGATTTTATTACAATGGCAGTGCTCTGAAAAATTTAAAATAGAATTGAAATATAAAGAGACGTTTCCAAACGCGGTAATACATAAATACAATGAAGGTGTTGAAAGTTAACATCTCAGACGTCGGAAGAAAGGTGTATAAACATTGATGTTACTAGAAAATGCAAATAGAATTTACATGGTTAACGAGAATGTAATGTTGTCTTATAAGCCGTGGTAAATGAATCCTACTTACAGCTTCACATTATAATGTACAACAGTAATTTTGCTGCAGTCTAAGAAGGTGAATTCCGGTTACTTATAGATACAATATTCAATGAGTTATTCAATGTTATTGAAGTACATTTCCAAGTTTGAATTTTTATATGTGTGCATTTAAAGTACGCATTCTAATTAAAGTTGGGAGCGTTTCTTAAGAAAAATTTATCTAGATATAACACGGCAGAATCTAAAACTCCTAAAAGCAGTGCGGGCGCTGTCGCCCTGGGCCCGCAGGTGAAGATGCACGATGCTGGGACTGATGGGAAAAGAAATTAGAACTCCAGAAAATCGTTATCGTAATTTTTAGAAGTCGTTGTAAAGTGGTCTGATATTTCACATTTTCAATTAATTTTTTACCGTAAATAGTTAATTGTAGTCGCCTCTAATAAGGTATGACTCTATGAAATGAATCAAATGATGCTAACATTAAAATATGTTCTACATATATACTTATTATTTCATGTAGAACGTGTAATTTTATTCAGCACTAAGTACAACAGTTTTAAGAATTTTAAGCTCACTGTAGAAATTGTATTATTTGATCACTAATGCTTTTACTTAAAACTATTATTTAAAATAGATTTACCAAAACTTTTGTCTAGCTTAAACGTAATTTTTGTTATTTGTTGAAATGAAAAACCCGCACAGTTTCTTGACAACCCTTTCGATTATTTTTTTCGCGGCGGGCAGGGGGGGGGGGGGGGTGGGGGCTGTGTTTTACCATTGCCCCGGGCCGAAAATCGTCTAGCTCCGGCACTGCCTACAAGAAACGAAATCAATCGTGCGGAAACAATAAATATTTCAACTGTCTGTTTGTATTTACAAATTAAAAATAAATAAGATCTCTTTGTCATCGTATGTTACTGTCATCTACACTCTGCATGAATGGTTGTTGGTTTCTTTCTTATTGTTGTAATGAGCTGCATCATTGGTGCTGGCCATGTATTTACAAAACAAATCAAAAGCGTTAATATCAAATTTTAATGTTCACACGTTGGTGTCAGATTTCATTACGACACACTGAACTGTGAAGTCCCACTTTGCGGTAACAACCTGTAAATGCGACATAGTGTGAACTAAATAATATTGAGTTACGGCAAATTTCTGTCATACTTTTTAAATGCAGAAGTATTCATTTATTTTCTCTATTGTTGGAGATTTAAAACCATCAGTATCACAATTTTATTTCCATAAATATGATACATTTCTGATTTTCCCATTTTGCGGAAATTGAAATGCGTAAGAGCGCTCCAAACTATCTGGTAACCCTGCAAATTTTTTAACTTATAATCGGTTGTTTTTGTAAATTGTGTCAATAAATGTATAATTTCATACTCCTTTCATTGTTTATTTATTAGAAAAATGTGATGTAAACTAAAAGTTAAACGGGAAAGGCGGCCCGGAAGACACCCAGATATGTAGCCTCTCTCCCTCCCCCACCACCACCACCACGCGTTTTAAGGCCGCTCACGCCTAGACTGCCACATCTTTTTTTCTGACGCAATTTTATACGACTGTGTTCGTGACTACATATTTCTAATGTATAGTATTTGAAAATTGTGCTTACAATGGAAGTTTTCGCTGAAAAGCGAAATGTAACTTGCAAGTCACTTGAAAGTAAGCTTCTCCTGCGGTACATAAGTACTTCTAAGACCTCCCACAAAGGTCTAGTGACTGAGGCTATTTTTAGAGTTTAAGAGTTCTTTGGCCAGCTTGTGGTTGCTGAAGTTCTAAAATCTCCTCTGACGTTCTGGCCGTTAAGATTTTATGTTGCAGAACGCAGGATTCTCTTGACTTTGCTGGTACTCACACCGTCAGATGAATACCTTTTGATGTAGGCTCTGAAACTAAATTTAATTTCGTTCATAAAAGTTCTCGCAATAAAAACCAAACGAAATTTCAAAGAACGAATGCAGTGGGGAAAATTCCCCGTAATATGTAATAGCTTCAGAGCAGTTATTAATTCATTATATTTTCGTAATGTAGTATTTTAATAAATAATATTACTACTTTTGTTTGAGGTAATATAATTTTAGGTTTGGCTAAAAATACAACTTCGGGGAAATTAATATATACATAATATTTTCTCCAACTGTAATTTTCAAGCTTTCCTTTCCACTTTATTGAACATTTGTTGATTATCACGAGTTGCTATTGTGCTGCTGAGAAGATTTGAATTCATATCTTCATTCGCTCCGTTCCAATGTCAACGTATTCTTGGGAAACCATCGTCGATCTACGAACGCACTTAATTTGAAAAACAAATCTTCTTTCTCGCTAAAATACTTTGGAGAAGGGATCTTGCTCCAGTGCGAACGAACTCGCAATCCGAGTTGCGCCAGACCTGATAAGGCAGCGCGTGGCGTGCCCTTTCCCCGCAAGGGCGTCTTCGACCGGAGATCGGCGGAAGAGGAAGAGAGGAAGAGGGCGGGAACGCGGCGTGGCGGCGACCGCGCTTCCCAGAATAGACGCGATGCGGCGCCCGCGATGCCCGCGACGCCCATCGCCCTCTCCCGCCCCGGGCGGCGCCCGCTACGAGCACTGACAGCCGGCGTCGCCCCGCTCCGTCTCGTCCCTGCCCCGCCCTCCGCCCCGCTCCACCCTCCCCGCCTCTTCCCACCTCTTCGCCCTTCCAGCTCCTTCCTGCCCCACCGACACCCCTCCCCGCCCCGACCTTCCCTCGCTTCCCTCCTACCCCCCTAACGCCACCTTCCGCCCCGTGCCCTCCCCACCGCGCGCGGCCCACCTCACCACCGCGCCGCTGCCGACCCCCCCTCACCCTTTTCCACTATCCGCCGTCGACATCACAGAGACGACTTCGTCCTAGCCGATGCTCTCTCCGCCGTTATCCCCAACGCTATCATTGCATTTCCCCCGAGAACACAGTTTCCAACACTTGTCGTCGCAGTCTTCAACGGTCTCTGCGCCACCCTGTCCGTCGCCTTCTCCGTCTCCGACTCCTCCTTTTCACCAATAACTCCACTTCCATAGTTCCACCTTCGAAGCCAACACGTCGTCATTTGCCTTAATCATCCCATTTTCTGGTCATCTCCTCGTCTTTCAAACTACTCCCAACAGCCTCCCATCTTGCGGTTTACTCCGAGAGTACCTCAGATTCCGTCCTTGGCACCGCATCTTCAAAGTCACACCTCTCTCACAGTTTCTCTGCCCCTCTCTCCTCTCCCTCTCTTTCCTCTGCGCTTTTCACTTCGTGCTTGTTCCAATCGATGTCAGTTCATCTCGATCATCGTGTCTCCTGGAATCTGGGACCTGCTGAAGCACACGCAGAGACCGCTGTCGGAGGCGTTCCGGTTGCCACGCATTCGAAGTGGTCTAAGCGTCAGACACGTTTAGGTTTAAACTAAAGCTGTGACGAACAAGTGTTCAATTCAATGAGTAGACAGCATGACTTATAATTGCAGTATGAATGCTCTGTACATGAAATTGATGCAAAATCCTTTAAAAAATCAAGTAAAAACGATGAACAACTATTACATCACGGAATATTTTGATGTAAACATTTTGGTATTCGGAGTGCATTCCGTTTATTGTATTCGTATATTTAAGGTAGCTCCTCCTATTAGGTACCGGAACTACCATGCAGTAATTCATGTTTTTACGCCCTTCAATTATTTTCCACCTTCACGAGAATCCTCTGAAGAGGCAAAAGAAAAAAAAATCGACTAGGCGAAACGCTTCTCGAAAGATCACTCTCGAATGGCAAGGGATGATCATCCATCTCAGGGCCTAATTCGAACTACCTGTAGCGAGTTCATATCGGCGCGGTGCGGCGGAACGCGTTCTAGACCCCATCCCCACCCCACCCACCCGTCAGCGCTCGGACTTTTTTTCATTATCCCCCCCCCTCCGTTTTTCCTTATTCCTCTCGGCCACTTCTGTTACCAGCTGCATCCTTCGTGTGCCGTAATGACATTGACGATAGATTGTAATTCCGGAGAAAGCAGAACACCGGTTAATGGCAACGCCAGTTTATTAGTATTACACCGTAACAATATATCATGGGATCTACAGTAGTTGCCTAATCCAGTGCTCAATCGATCATCGTAAGGCGGGGAGATTGGAGTTGGTGAGCGTCTACGGCGGTGGCAGGCAGTACGTCACCATCCCACACGGTACACGTTCACTCGCGGTCACTGCCCAGCGATAATTGCGTTCGCGCTCAAATCCTTACGGCAACCGGCGGACGCGGAGCAGCCGAAAGCAACGCCAGACAGCTTTCTGTCAGTGGGCAACGAGCGACCCTAGTGCGACCGCGTCTGCTGTTTGTGAAGCGCCCGGCCGGTCCATGTGGGCGTGAGCGGGAGTTGGGGGCTTCCTTTAAGGGCGCGGAGGGGAGGGTCGACGTCGGAGGAGGACAGACGTCGCATTCCTGTAAGGGACAGTCCAGCCGAACCGGCGTGGGGAAAGGGGGCGGGGCCCCGGACACCTTGGCCGGCGTGCTTGGCCCGGTTCTGAGGCCACCTCGTCCGCCCCACGACCCGGGCCGCCCTGTGCACACTCGCTCCTCGCCGCGTCCTCCCCCGGCACGCGAGACCGCGAGGCGCCTCCCCCCCCCGCGCCTGCCCTTTCCCTTTCCCCTTCCGCGCTATCGCGTGGCCCTATTGTTCCCGCCGGTCACCCGCCCGCCGTTCCCCCGCGGGCCCAGCGCGCCCTGTGCCGCTTTGTGCCTTTGAGCGACACGCGGCTCGGCTCCGCTCGGTCACCCGGCCGCTGCTATTCCACCTCTGAGCGCTGCGACCTCCGTCGTGTGCACTACGTTGCGAGTCCCGGCCATTCCGTGTTCGTACAGAACGAAAGGATCGCACTATCGTTTGTATGATCCCAAACTCATTATGTATTCGCTTAGAGGAAACTCAACTACCATAGACATTGGGGTATGGGGGGTGGTGATGGAGATGTGTTGGAATGAGAGGTAGGGAAAGCGAGACAACCATGAGAAAACCTTCTGAGAACCCACATTCCCCTAAACAAATTAGACCTAGATTGGCCAGGATCGGGATTCCTCGACAGTCCACTTACATCCACAGGCCGTGTGGTGTGATGTCTTGTTTAGCCTCTGCGCGATAACTAATTTCTTCCTGACTTCAAAGCTGTCCGACTGACGCCACGTTGTTGGCAGAGAGTCCGACGTTTCGCCTGTCATGTCTCGGGCTTCTTCAGGGTAGTGAAGAAAGACTTTTTCATGGTATTGAAGAAGCCTGCGACATGACAGGCGAAACGTCAGCCTCTCTGCCAACGACGCGGTGTCACCCGGACAGCCTAGAAGTCATGAACTCGAGCTGCGGAAGCCTACGTGTACATTTAGATTCTTCCTGCCCAACAGACGTACGCACAATAGGTTTCTCTTTTTGACTCAAATTAATACATAATTGAAACCTTGTTCTAGCGTTTTAACGGTCCACTTGTTCGTCGAGAAGTTGTGGTTGTGGGTCAGCATGTCGCTGCGTCATCGGTTGAGAGGTTCAAAATTGCAGTCGTCTTGGGCGTTAGCGGCGGATTTTCGACGTCCAACTCACAAGTGGTAGAAATCGAACTCCTCGCGCTCCCCAAGCAACTTCCAATTCCCCTCCCATTTGTGCGATCTCTGGCGCCGCACATTCCCCATCAATAGGACTGCGGTTCAGTAGTGTTCAAAGCGCGTGGAAGTTCCTGGAGAACGTAGTCAGCAGTCTGCCGGTGGATTTCCTCAGCGTTTTCCAGTTGCTCTTGCTTCTCTCTTAGCGCGAGGAGTTGAGATTGCGAATCGATATCTACTCCAGCGGCGACCGAGACCTAGGTATTGTACTGAACCGACAACTTGGTTATATAATTTGCCAGTTATACAAAATAGAGGGCCGGTGACTACCATAAAATACACTAATGGCTTACTCCAAGAAACCATTGAAAGTTATTCTCTTCAAAGATAAACTACACATGGAACATCGAAAAAACTGTTTATTATGACATTCAAAACATGAAAGAAATAAAGTTACAAAAAGAAAAACGCAGAAATTATTAACACTATTTACACCTAAAAACTTATAGAATATGAGAAAATCAGAAGTTAATATCCCTATTCCCCAACAAACATTTAGTGCCCTTCAATATCTGTTCACGCGTTTAAACAATTAAAAACATTGATGTCACCATATTGCTCACAGGTCTTGTCATAGATCTTCGTCCTTAATTTTTGTGCTTTGCCTTCTCTCCACTTCTTCCATCACTTGTCTATATCAGTTTCCCTCCGAACGTTACTAAATTATTTATTTTCAACGCTGTCCGCATTCATGCACTTTTCTTCCGTGGTTGAAGCTCACGTTTTTGATGTTTCTAGCGAACGAGTTACTTTCTAAATGCTGGTTTTTACTCTCTCGAGATGTATATTTAATGCCACAGAAACATTGCATGCTTCTATTCATTCCCGACCAAGTCTTCATTTGTCACCCCACAACCAATTCCACCATTATGTGCATACTTATCCATCCATCACCTTATCCACCATCATGTCCATACTTATCCAACCAATGCCACCATCATGTCCATACCATCCATCCAATCTTCATGATTCCACACTTTTTCATTGAAATAAACTTCTTCTTTCCACTATCACACATTTTGATCTTCACACTACGTGACCCGAAGGTGGAGTTATACTGACACCAAGCGTAAGCAGAGGGTCGGTCTTGGCGTCACTTCCGAGCCAACTTTATTCCAAATCGGAATGGTGTGACCCCCTGGCGAGTGCTGATCATTTGCCTCTGGGGCTGCGAATCAAGTCTTGTTCTGATGTGGACTTCCTCGCGTGTAGTGCGAACTATGGTCATCGGTTTAACTGCTAGAATAACAATCACTCACATAACCAACAGCTTGGCCCTTTTGGAGCAGTCTAACAGTAAATTTAGCTCCAAAAGTCAGCTACGTTTCAAACGGAGCTACCGGATACAAGAAAGCACGTGAGCGAACGAGCTAGGTGACGCCGACCGCGCGCGAGGGACTGCAAAATTAATTCAGGTGCTAATTTGTCAAGACGTCAGCTTAATTGTCACGTCATATCATTGAATCCAGGCGGTAAGAGTTTGAGGTAAATTGAACGGCGAAAAACAACCTCTGAGTGATCAGCCTCCTGCCAAAATGATCACTAAGAAAGTGTGCGTAGAGTCCTGTGCTGTTGTCAAGTTTCCACGTGTATTAGCCGCGGAATCATCACATTCATGTAAGGATTGTTTCATCGGTGCACCGCTTCTCTCGGACTGAGAGAGCCTGCAGACGGTTGCAACGTTGATGAAGGACTCCTAGGTTCGAGGTCTGATGGTAGCGCGATATCGATTTAAAAAAAAGCTGGTTGATGAATCTGATTTATGCCGTTGACTAGATACGTATAACAAGTGTGTGTCTCTGATGGTAGATCATTGTTTTCGTTCGCTCAATTGTATACGCGGGAACAGTGCCGTATTTAGTGGACCACATGCTGCCCTCTCAGCTTTGCCTCCCTTCCTCTCGGCTCTCTACAAAATATTTGCACCCGTATTACACAAATATGAAAGGATTGCACCCTGGAATTATAATCTCTTCGCAACATGACGCTAAGCACAACATGCATAGGGATTGAATGACGTTGCTCAAAAATAGTGGAGCAACAACAGCACATACATTCATTGTTCTGCTTCGCTGTATTGTACTACAACATAAACACGCAAAAGTGTTTTCAACCAGCAAGCATTATTTTGCGCACCGAGACTCGAATTCAGAGGCTTCGTGTTAACTCTCCGTCAGCTATATACTACCTCTACGCAGCAGAAGCGCCGTCAGGCCGGCGCTTAAAACTGTAATTGTCTCAACCCAATATTACCAACACGTAATTTTTGCAATTTTTGAAATACGGAGAGTTTGCCGAAAATGACACTTGCGCCGTATACTTTACCGTCGGTTGTTACTCGTAAGGGGAAAATACAATAAAAAAGTGCGGTTTTTGAGGAAATACTTTTTTTTTAGAAATTGCATATATTTCAAGCGGGAATTAGGCAAACTATCTTTCTTTCCGAGAGAGTTATTCCCTTACGAAGCACGTCCTATGCGATAAGATTATTTAAAGAAAAAATTAAGACCGATTTCTGAGAAAAAGAAGTTTAAAAGAATTAAAATCGCCTATATTTTGTATACAATTCCACGAAAACTATATTTTCGAAAAATTGAATATGACCTTATTTCAAGATTGTTTCAAAAACGTAAATATACTAGATTTCTGCCAAAAAAATACGCCGATTTCCGGCGCACGATTACAGAATTCCTCTTCTCAGAGGCATTACTCGTCTTCTGAAGTACTAAGTGCGAGAATATAAAATAATAACAATACAACTGGTACTAGTAATACTTTTGTTTCTCACTCAATCGTAGCTTCTTCATTGTCATCTTATCGATCATATATATAAGGCCTGTGGAGAAGATTGCAAAGTTGTACTTTGGGGGAGGGGGATATATTCCAAAGAATTATAAAGAAATTGAACTAGTTTTCTTGCGAATATTGCTCACGAATTTAATTTAGGTATTTCTTAAATTCGTAATGTTAAATTATTTCATCTATAAGTATCACAATTATTCTTAATACATCAACTATCACCCATCATACACCCAGTCTGCGCAGTTCGTGAAATGAACTTACATGAATATGCTGGGGACTGTTTTTACATTTTCGTTCTTTTCGGTTATTTGAGGTTATAAGACGGAACGCTTCACAATCAAAGACACTTCATGTTTTACGCATTTGTGCACGTCATTTTCTACGCTTACATTACTCTTTCTTTTGATTCGTCAGTACCTTTTTGTGGCGACTTATGCATGTGTTCACAAATCTCTTCTCCTGTCGACCCTTCCATCTGACTCCTCTTATTTGATGTACATCCACCTCCGAAATCTCTGTTGTTATCGTTACAATCTCCATAGTTCTGCTTTTTTAGTTTTGAGTGCGACTCAATGGAACCTCGATTTGCTTTTTTATATCACAATACATCAGAATATGAATCGACGTTTTTTGCAACAGGGGAGAATGCCCTTTGGCGCGATGCGGATACCTTTCAAACTAGAAAGCTACTTCTTTGTTTTCAACTTTGTGCACCCTCTGTCACAGTATTCTGAACAACATGAAAGTAAATCTCTGTAAATAATGTTTTCCCTTCATTTCTTATGCCGGCTTGATCCTTCGAGTTTCTCATGCATCTTCACTTAATCTGATTATTTTTCTCTTGTTGATATCCGTTTTCTCTGGAATGGATTCACATCCAGAAACAAATCATTGTTAAGAGAATCCCTAAAATGTCGCCTTTATTTGCATGGTTTCATGCTCCTAATGTATTGCGTGTTTGTGCCCATAAACTTCGCTTATGGATGACCGTTTTCGTCTATAATGTTTGTCTTCGAGGTTACCGAAACGCAACTGGAATTACGTAAGAAATAAATTATTCGTGGGACTGTTTCGGCATCCGAACAACCAAAAGGAAAGCGGATACTCGAAATTTCGAGGAGCTCGTAAATCCAAGCCGCGGATGCAATTCTTAGGCAAAGAGCGCTTCTTCCGGGGACAATCCGCGCTTGCTGCTGCTTCCCTGGCACCGCCCCAGTTTCTCGCGGTCCCTTCTGGCGGCGGCGGCGGGCGACAGCCCGACAGTCGCAGGGCGGCGCGCGGCGCAGGTGCAGCTGCCAGGCGCGGGGCGGGAGAGGGCGCGGTGACCGCTCGGCGTCACCTCCCGCCCTCTCCACCCCGCCTCGCCCCGCATCGCTTTGCGCCGCCGCGCCCGCCGCTGTGGCGTGGTGCCCCCCGCGCCGCCTACCGCCATGCCACGCCCCACCTCACCCCTTCCATGTCGCCCCTTCCATGCGGCCTCCACACCGAACCTCGGTGCTGCCTCCCCCCCGCGCACGCCGTTTTCGCGCCGCCTGCTGGGCCCCTACCGCACCTCGCCCGCAACCCGCCGACCTCGAACGGTCCACGCCTCTCCGCATGTCTCTCCGCACGTCGCGGCGTTGTCCGACACACGAACGGCACACCTCGCCCGTTCGCCGACCCTGTGAACCCCGCTGTGTTCGCGCCACCTCACACGTGTGCGGTGGCGCCCTTGGAATGTGCCGCCCGCACCTTTCTCTCCTCGACACAACTTCCTACACTGCGTTTCGCCGTCCCTCTCTCTCTCCTTCAAAGCTCCGCCTTCCAATCAAATCCTCTCCTTCGCTGTTTCTCCGCTTCGGCCCGGTTCTCTCCGCGTGCACCTCTCGCCTCGCGGCCCCCGCGCTCCTCGGCCGCACATTCGGCGTTGCCCCAAATTCGCCTCACTCCCTCCACTCTACCTTCACCCATCCCCGCCCCACGGCCGCCCGTCCACCCGCTGGCGCGCGCAGTGAAATATTGATCGGCGTGCAACCGCCGCCCGCTGCCGCCAGCGGACGCGCGGGGCGGGTTATCGCGCCAGCTTTTAACTGCAACGCCCCCGGCGCTGCCGCCGGCCATTCGCGGTGAGTGCGCTGCCCGGGTGAGAGGCCGGTGGGCAGTGGGCTGGGGCCGCCGGCCGGCCCGCGCCACGCGGTCAATAGAGCCCCCCAGATAGCCGCGCACCATGGAGGCAGGAGGATGGAAGGACGCGAGGGCTGCTTTCGGTGAGGGGTGGCGGTGAGGCGGGCGAATGGTTGGTGGTCCGAACCGACGGCAGCCGGTAATTGGGTTGGAGAAGCGGGGGATGGTGGTGGCGGGGGTTGTTACGGGAGGCAAGGGACAGATGCGGCGGGAGCGTGGATGGTTTGGCCTTGAATAAGCGGCGGATGGCGGTGGCGCGGGGTTGTTGGCTTGATTGGCTGCGGTCGGCGGGACTGATGGCAGGTGTGGTGGTTTGAATAAGGTGGCTTATAGAGGGGCGGGGTTGTTGGCGGGAAGGCAGGGACACGATGCGGCGGGGCCGTTGCGGTGGTGGCGGGGTTGTTGGCGCGATGGCTGCGGGGGCGGGGACTGTGGCGGTTATGGTGGTGGCTTGGATAAGCTGTGGATAGAGCTGGCGGGGTTGTTGGCGGGAAGGCAGGGACAGATCGCGGCGGTGGATGGGAGGCAGGGAAAGAGGTGGCGGGGTCGGGAAGCGGTGCGGGGATGAAAAGGGGTAGCACAGGACGGGCAGCTTACAACTAAGCCCTCGCCGTGGTATCTTCAGCCTGCGGTTGTTTCTTAGTCCACCGCTGCTTCATTTGCCCTTGCGTGTCACTTGCGTCGTCTCAACCGGCGCTTCCAGGCTCCCGTTCTTCTCCTTGCTGCTTTTCGAACTTGGCTGCTACTTCACGTCTTTCGACAATCATTGGACGATAACTGTTAGTTGCCATTGATTTTTAATACTCGCATAAACTTTCTTCTTGTTGTTATCTTTTCATAACTCTTTTCATTTTTTTCTACTCCCTCGTTTCTATTTTCTTGCATTTTATTTCACGACGCTACTACTTTCCCATTTTGTTACTGACTCTTTCTCCGCCTTTCCTTCTTGCGATCTCTTCAATTTTTCTCTTTTCCGCTGTTACTTATTATGTTCATATGCTCCCCCATCCCCATTCATTTTTATCGCTATCCGGTAGCGCGTGTTCCTTTACAACGGCCCTATCTGGTCGCTTTCCACCCTTTCGCTCCTCTCCGATAGGCGTCTCTGGCGCCGCGGGATTCTCGCTTCCCATGGCGCGAGCATTTGTTTCCCGGGCGTCGACGGCTCTGATAGCGGACGTGTGCGGCGGCTGCGGGCGCTGGATCAAGTTCTGCGAACCGCCGCTCGCGGCGCGGCGAACTCCCACATCAGCCGGAGAGTGGACTTTGATTGATGCACTGCACCCAATGGAACTCCTCAGCAGTTAGTTAGATTGTTCCTTTTCTTATTTACCGTCGTACTTTTTTTTAGTGAAATGTCTGTTTGAGTTTCATCAAAGGGTATCTGTTGCATCGAAATAATTTTGGTCTCAACCCCCACCCCCACCCCGCCCTGCCGCTCCCTTTTGAATTCACCGTTTGCTATGCATTGCTCTCTTGTGTTTAGTAAATTATGTATTTCGCTTCAGCTCTTACGTAAACAGTAACGACTATTTCCAAGAAAATATTTTACGGTGTAAACCAGATATACAGGCGTAATAAAATGAATGCTCTATAAACTTCAACGACTTTATAGATGTTAGTCTGATATAAAATTCCGTGCTACGCGCTCTTCACTCTTTTTCTGCCGTTTACGAGATCTCCTCGCTTTCAGCATCTCTGCCTTGCATCTTTTCCCCTCTTTTCTCCATTTCATTTACAACAGTTGCCTCGCATATCGTACGTTATCGACTGAAACATTGTTACTACTTTTATCTCCCTTTCTTGATCAATTCTATCTCATCTGATTTTCTTTCTCCTTTGTTTCTGTTCTTCCATTCTTTTCACCTCCCTTAATTTGCTTTCCTTCTCCTTGATTCTCGCACGAACCAGTGACTTCAACGTCACCTTCTTTTTGTTGTTGTTGTTGTTTCTTCCGCTCCGCATCCTCATCTCCCCCCACTTCATCTCATTTCCTCCTCCGCCGCCGCCGCCGCCATCGCCTGCGTCGCGGCGCGACCGCTCATCTCTCGGCCTCCCTGCGGCCTCTTCAGCCGCGGCATAACCGCCGCCTCCGCCGCGGCATTAAGCGCCGGCCCAATTGATTCGCCGCCTCCCGCGCTATGAATAGCTGAGCCTGCGTCGGCCGCCGCGCGCCCCGACTTGCGAGCGCCTTGCCCGTGCGAATCCACGAGGCGCTGCCCCACGGCCCCGTGGAATAGCCACGGGCGTGGTACAAGGGGAATGGGGAATGCTGTACGACCTATTTTAAGCCGATCTTGTGTAATAGGTTATTAATAGACGGAAATAGATATAAATGTTTCTTAAATAAGCAATATACATTGTTATAAATGTAACTTTTCCCACAACTTTTATTAAAGACAATGCGAAATTTTGAGAAAATCCCAAATATAAATATAAATGAAAACCACCTATAATAGTTTTCACGCAGAATAACTCTATAGGCAATGAAATGATTTCAGTACTACCCAGTCATTCATATTATATTGTTGGAATAATATCCTGTTCAGTATTGTTCTTCTCCGTTTATGATGCAAAGGACTGTGTGGATAACTGGGATTTTCAATTTTTCAGAGATATGTTTGTCATATTTTCGGCCCAGTGAAACTATGTCCTTCACTAATTGAAATATACCGAGCAAGCAATTTCAGGCTTGTTCCAGGAAATATGCATTTGGGACACTATTTTTGAAGGTAATACTACTAGTGCTTGGAAGTTCGTTGTGAGAATTTGTTATTATTTAAACCAAGTATATACTTCACGGCCGTCACAGGTATCTCATTGGACGCTTGACATGGCGCGATCCAAGGTGTCGATTCCCTGTCGGGCAAAATAATAATTGTGCGCTTTCCTTACAAATGCCCCTGTATCTTAATATATACACTCGCAAAGTAATCTGAGTGACGAAAAGAAAGCCCACCCCAAGGTTATGAAGACCTATTCGTATGGTGAAGGGTTGTCTTCGTGCTAACCGCACGAAGCCCTTTTCCCATGGCCGAGAAGCTGGGTCACCGCTGGTTGGTCAAGGCCCATTTGAGGCTATCCAACCATAGGACAGGTCATATATTTTACAAGTATAACAACTAGATTTGTTTAAAAACAGAGTGATGAAGACTAGATTGTAAATGAATGAGTAAAGTAGGTAGGGGGCAGGTGCGGCCTGGATTCGCCCCCAGGTGCAGTCTTCCTCATTTCTCGTTGCGCGATCGGCGGCCGCCGACGCGACACGGCGCGGCACCCGGGGCCCGGGGCAATATTTCCAGCGCAGCGCAGCACAGCCCGGGGATACCTTTTGTTCGCGTGGGGCATATCGCGCGGCGAAACGGCCGTGTTGTACACGCGCGTCGCCTCTCAACGAGCTTTCATTATGCGGATTTAAGAGCTAATTAAATCCGACCACCATCACCCCCACTGAAGCACGGTCCTATGCGATAAGATTATTTAAGAATAAAAATTAAGACCGAATTTCGAGAAAAAGAAGTTTAAAAGAATTAAATGCGCCTATATTTTTTGTAATACAATTCCAGAAAACTATATTTTCCGAAAATGAATATGACTTATTTCAAGATTGTTTCAAAACGGTAAATATACTTAGATTTTCTGCCAAAAAAAATACGGCCGGATTTCCGGCGGCGACACGGATTTAAGAATTCCTCTTCTCAGAGGCATTACTCGTCTTCTGAAGTACTAATGCGAGAATATAAATAATAACAATACAACTGTACTAGTAAATAAAAAAAAAAAAAAAAAAATTATTTGTTTCTCACTCATATCGTAGCTTCTTCATTGTCATCTTATCGATCAATATATAAGGCCTTGGAGAAGATTGCAAAGTTGTACTATTGGGGAGGGGATAATTTCCAAAGAATTATAAAGAAGATAATTGAACTAGTTTTCTTGCGAATATTGCTCGCACGAATTTAATTAGTATTTCTTAAATTTCGAATGTTAAGTTTATTTCCATCTATTTAGTATCACAATTATTCTTAATACATCAACTATCACCTGCTATCACATTACACCAGTCTGCGCAGTCTCGGTGGGAAATGAACTTACATGATTATATGCTGGCGGACTGTTTTTACATTTTCGTTCTTTTCGGTTTATTTGAGGGTTATAAGACGGAAAGCGCTGTCACAATCAAGACACTTCATGATTTTAACGCATTTGTGCACGTCATTTCTACGCTTACATTAACTCTTTTTATTTGATTCGTAGTTACCTTTTTGTAGGCCCGACTTATGCATAGTGTTCACAAATCTCTCCTCTGTCGACCTTCCATCTGACTCCTCTTATTTGATGTACATCCACCCTCTGATCCAATCTCTGTTGTTTACGGTTACAATCTCCATAGTTCTGGCTTTTTTTAGTTTTGAGTGCACTCAATGAACTCGATTTGCTTTTTATATCACAATACATCAGAATATGAATCGACGTTTTTTTGCAAACAGGGTGAGAATGCCCTTTGGCCGATGCGGATACCTTCCAAACTGAAGAAAGCTACTTCTTGTTTTTCAACTTGTGTGCACCCTCTGTCAGTATGTCTGAAACAACATGAAAGTAAAATCTCTGTAAATAATGTTTTCCCTTCATTCTTATGCCGGTTGATCTTCTGACGTTTCTCATGATCTTCACTTAAATTGATTATTTTTCTCTTGTTGTTATCCGTTTTCTTTCTGGAATGGATTTCACATCCAGAAACAAATCATTGTTAAGGTCCCTAAAATGTCGCCTTTATTTGCATGGTTTCATGCTCCTAATGTATTGCGTGTATTGTGCCCATAAACTTACGCTTTGGCATGACCGTTTTATCTATAATGTTGTCTTGGAGGTTACCGGGAAACGCAAACTGGAATTTACGTAAGAAAATAAATTATTCGTGGGGACTGTTTTTCGGCATCCGAAACCAAAAGGAAAGCGGCATACTCGAATTTCGAGGAAGCCTCGTAAACCAGCCGCGGATGCAATTCTTAGGCAAAGAGCGCTCTTCGGGGCCAATCCGCGCTTGCTGCTGCTTCCTGGCAACCGCCGCATTTCTCGCGGTCCCTTCTGGCGGCGGCGGCGGGCGACAGCCGACAGTCGCAGGGCGGCGCGCGGCGCAGGTGCAGCTTGCCACGGCTGCGGGGGGGGAGAGGGCGCGGTGACCGCTCGGTCACCTCCCGCCCTCTCCAGCCCGCTCGCCCGCATCGCTTTGCGCCGCGCGCCCGCCGCTGTGGCTTGGTGCCTCCCCGCGCCGCCTACCGCCATGCCACGCCCCACTCCCCCTTCCATGTGCGGCCCCTGTCATGCGCCTCCAGCCCGGACCTCGGGTGCTGCCTCCCCCCCGCGCACGCCGTTTTCGCGCCGCTGCTGGCCCCTACCGCACCTCGTCCGCAACCCGCCGACTCGAACGTCCACCGCCTCTCGCATGTCTCTCCGACGTCGCGGCGTTGTCGACACAGACGTTCGCACACCTCGCCCGTTCGCCGACCCTGTGAACCCCGCTGTGTTCGCGCCCCTCACACGTGTCCGGTGGCGCCCTTGAATGTGCCGCCCGCACCTTTCTCTCCTCGGACACAACTTCCTACATCTGGTTTCGCGTCGCCTCTCCTCTCTCCCTTCAAAGCCTCCGCCTTACCAATCAAATCCTCTCCTTCGCTGTTTCTCCGCTTCGGCCCGGTCTCTCTCCGCGTGCACTCTCGCCTCGCGGCCCCGCGCTCCTCGGCCGCACATTCGGCGTTGCCCAAATTCGCCTCACTCCCTCACACTCTACCTTCACCCCATCCCGCCCCACCGGCCGCGCCGTCACCCGCTGGCGCGCCGCAGTGAAATATTGACTCGGCGTGCAACCTGCCGCCGCCTGCGCAAGCGGGGCGCGGGGCGGGTCTATCCGGCCTAGCTTTTACTGCACGCCCCCGCGCCTGCCGCCGTGCCATTCGCGGTGAGTGCGCTGCCCGGGTGAGAGGCGCGGTGGGGCAGTGGGGCTGGGGCGCCGGCCGGCCGCGCGCCAGCGCGGTCCGAATAGATGCCGCCCCAGATAGCGCGCGCACCATGGAGGAGGTAGGATGAAGGAACAGCGAGGTGGCGCTTTGGTGAGGGTGGCGGTGAGGCGGGCGAATGGTTGGTGGTCCGAACGACGGCAGCGTAATGGGGTTGGAGAAGCGGGGGATGGTCGGTGGCGGGGGTTGTTAGCGGGAGGCAGGACAGATGCGGCGGCGAGCGTGGATGGTTTGGCTGAATAAGCGGCGGAGGCGGTGGCGCGGGTTTGTTGGCTTTGATTTGGCTTGCGGTCGGCGGGATGAATGGCGGTGCTGGTGGTTTGAAATAAGGTGGCTTATAGAGGGGCGGGGTTGTTGGCGGGAGGCAGGGACAGATGGCGGCGGGGCGTGCGGTGGTGCGGGGGTTGTTGGCGCGATGGCTGCGGGGGCGGGGACTGTGGCGGTTATGGTGGTGGCTTGGATAAGCTGTGGATAGAGCTGGCGGGCTGTTGGCGGGAAGCAGGGACGATTCGCGGCGGTGGATGGGAGGCAGGGAAAGAGTGGCGCGGTCGGGAAGCGGTTGCGGGGATGAAAAGGGGTTGGCACAGGGACGGCAGCTTACAACTAAGCCCTCGCCGTTGGTAAGTCTTCAGCCTGCGTTGTTTTCTTTAGTCCACCGCTGCTTTCATTTGCCCTTGCGAATGTCACTTGCGTCGGTGCTCAACACGGGCGCTTCCAGGGCTCCGTTCTTCTCCTTGCTGATGCTTTTCGAACATGGCTGCCTACTTCACCGTCTTTCGACAATCACTTTGGACGATTAACTTGTTGAGTTGCCATTGATTTTTACAAACTCGCATAAATTTTCTCGTTGTTATCTTTTCATAACTCTTTTCATTTTTTATACTCCTCGTTTCACTCTTTCTCTTGCATTTCTAATTTCACGGCACGCTCACTCACTTGGTCCCATTTTGTTACTGACGTCTTTCTCCGACCTTTTCTTCTTGCGGATCACCTCTTCAATTTTTTTCTCTTTCCGCTGTCTACTTATATATACTGTTCATATGCTCCCCATCCAACCTTATTCATTTTTATCGCTATTCCAGTAGCGCGTTGTCTCCTTTACAACGTGCCCTATCTGGTCTCTTCCTGCACCTTTCGCTCCCTGCTCCGTAAGGCGTCTGCTGAGCGCCGCAGGGATTCTCGCTTCCATGGCGGCGAGCATTATGGTTTCCCGGGCGTACGACGGCTCTGATACGCGACGTGTGCGGCGGCTGCGGGCGCGGTCAGTTCTGCGAAACGCCCGCTCGCGGCGCGGCGACTCCACATCAGCCGAGAAGAGTGGACTTTTGATTGATGCAACTGCATCCCCAATGGAACTCCTCAGCAGTTAGTTAGATTGATTCCTTTTCTTATTTACCGTCGTACTTTTTTTAGTGAATGTCTGTTTGATGTTCATTCAAAGGGTATCTGTTGCATCGATATAATTTTGACGATCTCAACCCACAAAACAAAAGAATCGACGCCAACCCACACCACCACCCGCACCTGCCGCTCCCTTTTGAAAAATGAATTCACCGTTTGCTAATGCATGCTCTCTGTTGGTTAGTAAATTATGTATTCGCTTCACTCTTACGTAAACAGTAACGACTATTTCCAAGAATATTGTTTACAGTGTAAACCAGTATACAGGCGTAAATAAAATGATGCTCTATAACTTCAACGACATTTATAAATGTTAGGCTCCTGATATAAAATTCGTGGCATACGCGGCTCTTCACTCTTTCTTCTGCCGTTTACGAACTTGCTCGCTTTCAGCATCTCTGCTGCATCTTTCCCTTTCTCCATATTCATTTACAACAGTTGACTCGCATACGTAACGTTAATCAGAACTGAACATTGGTACTAGCATAACTTTTCATCCCTTTCTTGACAATTCATATCTGCATCTGATTTTCTTTCTCCTTGTTTCTGTTCCTCCATTCTTTTCACGCTCCTTAATTTGCTTTCCATTACATCTTGAATTTCAGCACGAACCAATGACATATCAACGTCACCCTACTTCATTTAGTATGTTGATTGTATGTCTTCTTCGCCACGCATACACTCATCTCCCCCACCCCTTCATCTCATTTCCTCCTCCGCCGCCGCGGCAGCCATCGCCTGCGTTGCCGGCGCGAACCGCTCATCCTCTCGGCCTTCCCTGCGGGCCTCTTCAGTCGCGGCAAATAACGCCGCCTCCGCCGCGGCATTAAGCGCGGCCCAATTGATTCGCCGCTCCCGCGCTAATGAATAGCTGAGCCTGCGACGTGCCGCCGCGCGCCCCGACTGCGAGCTCCTTGCCGGCTGGAATCCACGGAGGCCTGCCCCACGGCCCCCGTGGAATAGCCACGGGCGTGGTACCAAGGGGAATGGGGATGCTGATACGACCTATTTTAAGCGTCTTGTGTAATAGGTTATTAATAGATCGAAATAAGATATAAATGTTTCTTAAAATAAGCAATCTACCATTGGTTATAAATAGTAACTTATTCCTAACAACCTTTTTATTAAAGACAATGCCGAAATTTTGAAGAAATCCCAAATATAATATAAAATGAAAAACCACCTAATAATAGTTTCACGCAGAATAACCTCTATAGGCAATGAAATGATTTCAGTTACTACCCAGTCAATTCATATTATATGTGGAATAATATCCTGTTCAGTATTGTTCTTCTCCGTTTATGTATGCAAAGGACTGTGTGGATAACTGGAGATTTTCATTTTTCAGAGATACTGTTATTGTCATAATTATTCGAGCCAGTGCTAACTATGTCCTTCACTAATTGAAATATACCGAGCAAGCAATTTCAGCTTGTCCAGAAATATGACATTTGGGACACTATTTTGGAAGGTAATTACTACTAGTGCTGGAAGTTCTTGTGGAATGTTGTTATTATTAAACAAGTATATCTTCACGGTCCGTCACAGGTACTCATTGACGCTTACATGCGCGATCCAAGGTTTCGATTCCCTGTCGGCAAAATAATAATTGTGGCGCTTTCCTTACAAATGCCCCTGTATCTTAATATATACACTCGCAAGTAATCTGAGTGACGAAAGAAAGCCCACCCAAGGTATGAGACCTATTCGTATGGTTGAAGGGTTGTTCTCGTGTCTAACGCGCACGAAAAGCCCTTTTCCCAATTGGCCGAGAAAGCTGGGTCACCGCTGGTTTGGTCAATTGCGCCCCATTGAGGCTATCCAACCATAGGACAGGTCAATATTATTTTTACAAGTATAACAACTAGATTTGTTAAAAACAAGAGTGATGAAGAACTAGATTGTAAATGAATGAGTAGAAAGTAACGGTAGGGGGCAGGTGCGGCCTGGATGCGCCCCCAAGTGCGTCTTCCTCATTTCTCGTTGCGGCGATGGCGGCCGCGACGCGACACGGCGCGGCACCGCGGGCCCGGGGCATATTTCCGCGCAGCGCAGCACAGCCGGATCTCTTTTGTTCGCGTGGGGCATATCGCGCGGCGAAACGCCGGTTGTACACGCGCGTCGCCTCTCAACGAAGCTTTCATTATTGCGATTAAAGCTAATTAAATCCGACCCATCACCCCACCTCCCCTCATCCCTCTCTCTTTTTCCCCCCCACCTGGCACAGCGCCGGCCGCGAAGGCGCTGCGACTCTATCAGCTCTGCCCCGCACTCCCCACCCCCTCTCGCCCCGCCCACCAGGGATGGATTCCGATAAACGCGCGCGCGCGTGTTGTTTTCGTTGCCGCCGCCGCCGCTTGTCCTGTGCGTGACCCACGCCGGGCGCGTAATGTTAACCGGCGGCGCGTGATACAGCGCGAGATAAGTTGCGTCCGGTGAAACATACGCGAAACTGCGGGGCGGTTTGGCCACTTGGCTTACCCACTGCCCCACAATGCTCGATTCTTTAATAATGCATCGTCGAACCTTGGCGCTACGATTTTAAATGTGGTGTAAATATATATATATATATATATATATATATATATTAATATATATATATACACATATACATACACACAGACAATATGGTGTA
>BOPP01000108.1:3851957-3863614 GCA_017312745.1 Gryllus bimaculatus
GTGTGTACATACATACACAAATACGTATTTCGAATGTCTATTTTCATGAAGTGAAGCCAGCTGATTCTTGTCATAATTGCAAAAGCTGAAGCTTAAGGGATGACTGAGCTAAAATTCAGACGTTTTTTACAGATCTTCATGGATATTTAGAAGCTATGTAATGAAACCTAACCTTCTTCTACCCCGCCCCCAGCTTCACCAACTTCCCGTACAGCGACCATTAGGTCTGACCCTACCGCCAGCACCCCATCTCACTCGTGGCAGAGACGGATGGACCACATTCGGAAACATGCCCGCCTTTTTCCTCGCTTCCGTCCGTTGCCGCCGCCGCCGCCGCCGCCGCCGCTGCTGCTTGCTCGCCGCGTGCGTGACCTACTATAGCCGGCGCGTAATGTTGAGCGGCAGCCAGCCCGCGATACACAGCGGGATAAGTGCGTGCAGCGAACACTCGAGGCACAGCCGCGGCTTGGCCATCTGGTTACACACGTGAGTGCATGCTCTGTTCTTTCACGTGGTCGGTTTCGAGCACGCAACAAAATCATGTGAATCGGGGGCCCCAAGTGAAATGGTGGTGGACGGGGAAGTGGTTAGCAGATCGGACAAGCTTGCCTGAGATTGAGGGTTGTAAATCCAGTCGAAGTTGTGGTTGGCGAAAATATATTTTATACGCTGTCGTTGTGAAGGGAAGTAGCCAGATTGCTTTATGTTAGAGATATTTAACACGGACTCGAACATCGGAGTCTTTAATGCTCCCTTTGAGCTTGAGAATGTTTAGTAACGATCATAGCCGTACACTGTTTGCCGCTCGATAGCTTTGGAGTGATAGGCTAGTAATTTGTCACCAGTTGAACGAAAGGATCGAAACTAAAACATGGTCGAAAAGAAAATCATAAAATCTCAGATGCGAATCAGTGTCTCCTGATAGAACTCCGAATGACACTTTATCTTTGTGTTGAATTTGTATAATGTATTGTATCTGAATATTCTTATCACAGATAAATATGAAAGTTAGCCATTTTATTTATCTAATGGGCAGAAAGAGTTTTTTATTAGTTATACTCCTATGTTCATGTCGTTTAGATGTCGCTCCAGGAACACGTCAACGAAAGTGTATTTCATCTTACGAATAATGTACTAATGAATACTTTTTTTAATGTGTATTAAAAGGTATGATAAATGTATTAATCAAAATGTAGTTTACTAATTTATATTTGTTAAATATTTAAAGAAGAACTAATCCAGGATGTGATACGTGTTAACAGATGCTACAACTACCGACTTTTAGAAACTGCCCAAAAAGAACTTACAATTTTTGGGCTATGAGAAACTGTAAATAGTGCAAGTCAAACGTGATGAATTTTTAACAGCATGCAAACGGTAGTTTTCACTGCGAACGCGAACTGCATATCGGGACGCAAGCCAACTAATCTCTTGACTTTCACGATCGAATTTCACTACCATTAAATTTATACTGCTCTCCAGTAACTCTAGAATGTCATTCCAGTTACACAAGAGAGCTACTACCCAGAATTAAACTAGGAATGGTTCTTGTTTATAAATAAAAATTCACAGATATTACATCGTGGAAGTGTACAAAAATTATTTGCCATCTTGAATATTATGATGTATAATTTATTTTGTGTAATTTTTAATAACTTGTAAAAGTTCCAACGCCATTTTTAAATGTCCACGGCGACATTGCATTTTTCTCTGTTACAAACGCTGTTTTATGTTTAAAACAACGGGTTTTCATCGTTTTCTAGACCTTTGACATTTTCCAGGTGGCAAGTTACTCTGGTACAGCGCCGCCACCTACTTTGTCAGCCTCGAGAGCAGAGCAGAACAAATGATAACGTCATGTTAAAAGTCTGAGAAATTAGCATACACAGTTTCGAGTATATTTCTGTCCTTTTTCTTTTTTTATTCTATTGTATTTTACTGACTGAAATTACTTTTTAACATTAAGGTTATTATTGAATTCGTGCTTCTTTACTTATTACAAATACACCGCGCAATAAATGAAATAAGTGAATAAATGGAAAAAACGATTGTTCATTATTACAAATGTATCTGTGACTTACTGGCAGGAGATTTGATGGGAAACTAGTGTTGCTACAACAACACATGTACTTTTTTATATTATTAGAAACGGCTACATCAGCTGACATTGCAATATTATAATATTACAATGTCAATATACCTTTTTAACAGTCCAACCATCACAATGTCCAAATGAAGCCTTTGCGGTGCGAATCTGCAATTATTTTGGAAGCCAGGAACAGTTAGTCATTTCGTACTTCTGCAAAAGAAATAAACATGAATAAATCACAATTGGTACAATACAAGCAGCACATCATACCGAGAAAAAAGGATAATTTCGTACAAGCTTGTCTTCATTACATCGAAATGAGCTTCCCACTTTTGAATGATTACACCATAATCGGTGATCAGACCTTAAAGTAAAGTAAGTCTGTAAATTTATCATCAAAGCTGATGTCCGTTCAATATATCGCCTCACAGTTGTGTAAAAATCAGATCGTCTTTCATCATTTAAAAATTACATTTGAAACACAATAGAAACGTCTGTACTAAATTAATTCATTTAAAGAAAATATGTTATCCCAAATTAAACAACCAAAACTTAAGTTGTATACAGTGACAAACATTGCTGCGTATCAATGAAATTAATTCATCAAAAAGAAAAATGTGTATTTTAACAAGACAATGGTATATAAAGATAAGTTTAGATTTGTTTTGTATAATTTTTAACAAAGAGATATACCTGTAACAAATAATGTACTTCAGCTTCCGGGTCAATGACCCTCGTGTCGATCAGTTTTTTTGTTCAGTTTCCCTGATGCATTATGCAAATAATACGATAACCCTTTGTTTTGCTTGTGGACATGAATGTAGCTTCACTATGCACACGTTTTGTTGTACTCTCCTTTTGCTTGTAGCGGTAGGAGTAGGGCTGAGGGTAAGTTACTATTGTGTTAGTAATGCATAAAAATATAATCAGCAGTTCGTTTACTGTTGCAAATAAATGTTCTTTAATTCGGGAACAAAAATGTATAGTTTATCAAATGTTGCTAAACTCGCGCTTTTTAAAATTAATTATTTTTTTATTATGCTAATTTTTAACTTTTATTCATCTTTTAACTATTTATAGTTAAAATGTTGGGAAGGAATTCAGGAACTCAAGAAAACGTGCACAGATGATCTTCTCCCCTATACGTTACATAGAGTTTTTACTGTTTTTTTGACTAAATAAATCAAATAATTCAAATTCTTGAAGCTTCCCCCAGAGTTCCTACGGTTTGGAAACCCTTCATGCCCCTTGACGAACAAAGCAGAAGCTTTAAACGTAGTTTATATAGAATAAGCATTTCATTATAAATAAGATTTAATGTGTGTAAACCATTTTTCATTAGTAATAATTGGTTTTACAAATATGAAGAATAAGCGACCTTCCATTTCTATCGTTGTCCTCTTCGCGCCCTTTGCCCTGACAAATCCCTTTCACCTCATTACCCTCACAATCCCGTCACTCAAGTTAACCACATGTCTCCGGCAATTCCATTGTTCCCACTCGCCGACCCGACATCGCTTTTCTTGGCTTGGACTGCACCGCTGCCGACAGTGCCCCCACCAACCCCATTGCCCCTGACGGCCAACACACCTCTGCCATTCCATTGCTCTCGTTGTCCAATTCGCGCCTCTTAGTCTGGCAGACCCCCTTTCGCCCAATTACCGTCACAATTCCATCACACATGTTGACCACATGGCCCTGACCATGTGTTCCCACTAGCCGACGTCGCTGACCTTGGCCTGAGCGACCTCACTGCGGACATCGCCTCCATCAACCCCACCGCCCCTGAGGATCACACCTCTGCCATTCCATTGCTATCGTTGCCCACTTCGTGCCCCTTAGTCTGGCCGACCCCATTCACCCATTTCCCTCACAATCTCGTCACCCAAGTTGGCCACTAGGTTCCTATCATCCCATCGTTCCTGCTGGCCGAAGTCATTGTCCTTGGCCGGGCCGAACACGCTTCCGCCATTGCCCTCATTAACTCCATCACTCCTGACAATCGCAACACCTCTGCCATCCCATTGTTACCATTACCCACTTCGCGTCATTTGTCGTAATCGACTCTCTACATCCATTACCCTCCTCGCTCTCATCGACCCCGTGGCTTGCGCCCTCCCGTATCTCGCCGATGTCTAGGTTTGCTCTGCTACCGCCTTCACAGCCCCCGTCGTCCTCTCACCCCGTCACTCTCCCGTCTCACCTCCGCCCCGCTCGTCGCCGCATTGCTTCGCGTGACGCCTCGCGGGCCGGGAGTGTCTCAGCTGCGGCAGACAGCCCCCGACAGTCCGCGGCTCTGGGCACTCTTATCGACCGAAGCGACGACGACGACGCCGACGGCGACGCTGTTGCGGGCGCGGGCCTCGGCGGCGGCGCCGAGGGCGAAGCGGGCGCCCGTGCCACCGCAGCCCGCTCGCGCCGCCGACCGCCGCCCGCCCGCCGCCGCCGCCACGAACCGCCCGCCCGGCGCCCGCCGCCCGCCCCGCCCCGCCCGCCCGCCCGCCGCGCCCGCCACGGGCCCTGGCTGCGCGCTGCCGACGGGACTGGCATGCCCGCCCGCACGGGCCCTGGCCTGGCCCGCCTGCAGCGGCGCCGGCCTGATCCCCGAACCGCCCCCTGCGCGCCGCACGCCACTGCACGCATTCCACGGGGCGAAAGCAAGCGCGCGCCGGCGCAACGTTCTCAATGGAACGCTGCACCTCACGCGAAAAAAGGCCGTGGGGCTTCTCACGATTACGCACACCCGTGCGCGTGCACGCTCAAAAGAAAAACTAAGGAAATCGACCCCGTGACCCAGCAACTCTCCATAAATAAAGGAGTTTTGTGGAAATTATACCGTAAACAATTTTGCCTGAGAACCTCTAGATACCCGTATCTTGATGCAGTGATGAGGACCTTGCAGGGTAAACCATAAAGGATCCTATGATGATTTCTCTGATGTTCAACGATGTATTGAGAGTTACTGAACAGCACTTCCTGACATTTATTTTCGAAGTGATATCACAGAAACAGATTGTAACGGCTGAGTTTCAAAGCCAGTACTAAACTTGTTTTTAATTTTAATGGTAAAAAAATTGAAGTTTAGCTCTGAAGCCTAACTAAGTACATATTCATTAACATTAAATATATCCTCGTTCCTGCAATTCACTAGGATAAATATTCTCTTTTACTAACTTCATTAATTTATTAAAGATAAGCTATCATTTACGTTTGATTAATGTTTTTTAAATGGAAACAAATTCTAATAACAACACAATTCTATTGTTTTGTATGTTACCTATGAGCTCGCCGGTTCATTTCGGTGTTTAGACGGGATTCACAAGGAGAAAAAGATTGGAAAAGAAATGTCCTTTAAGGAAATAAAATTTTGTGTTGATGATGGACCCTTCTACCCTGACACATTCGTATCACATCTCGTTTGGAGAACTGTTGACCTACACAGCTCCCCTGATGAAATACGAGCTCCCTCTCTCCCTCGTACATTAGCGAAAAGTCGTACCCTACCCCCTTGCTCTTGTTCCGAAAGCGGCGTAGGGGGCGCGCCCAGGAAATGTGATTTCCTGCGTTGCAACTAGGGAGTGGTGCACACCGAGGGTCTCAAATACACTTACCTCGCCCTTAATGTTGTATTTGGGAAGAGCTATTGACAAAAACGTAAAGCAAAATAATGAAAAGGGGTTCTGATAACGTCTGCTTTCTTCTCCGTTTTTAGAAGCGTATTTATTTCCTCTTGTGATTTGAAAATAACACTTGATAGTAAAAAACTGCGATATTGAAAGAATCATCAGATTGAAATCTATTTCTATATTGCCCTTACTTTTTTCGATCAATTCTGATATACAATCTGAAATGCCTTTTTGTCATAAAAATACTGAACTTACTCTTGGGTCCACACATATGCGGGCCAAGCGGGCGAGAGCCTGGATTGTCGAAGGAATTCTGTTTCATGTTAACATGGTGTACAATGAAGAAATATTCTGTGTGTGTTGTGCTTGTCTTTTCAATTCAAAAGCACAAGTCGTCGCGCCCGACTTGAGGCTACGGGGTGGGAGGCAGGCGCACGTAGTTTGAACAGTAAATGGAAGTAACTGTTAAGGTCCTTCTTGCAATTACGTCTATACAATGATTTTCTAAATGCTTAAGATATTATACGAAATAACTCGCAAGCGCATTGTACAACAGTTTTTTATTGAGTCTTAAACAACTCTTTAATCATTGTGTTCAGTCATGTGAGCTATTTTTGTTTGCATTAATTGCTGCCAAATCAAATTAGGACACGTCGGTAATTAACATTATAATTTATTGACATTTATTTCACAATAGTTGGCTAACTTGTGCTTGAGCAGTTTTACTCCCTACAATAATAATTTGTCTTCTCCCAACTATAGAATGTTCACATGATAGTACAGAGAACTGAATGGTACAGACTTTCTCGTACTAGTTCCTTCCTTAATCGTTGCAGACTGAGCGCTCTTTTCGATTTTGTCCCACTCCCCTCACGATGCCCCCATTTTCTCAAGTTTTCTGTCCCTAACAGTAGCATCGAAATATGACTTTAAGAATATTGTAGAAGAGTGAAACCTGGCTATCTACGCAAATTTCCTGTGGAAAATTGGAGCCAATTTTGAAAAAAAAATATTGTTTGATCTTTTCTGAAAACGCGCAATTTTGACTTTTCGTGAAACTTCATTAGAAATCACCACCTGTAGTTTTTGATAAATCAAAAGGTTTTTTTCAAAATACCATCCATGCTATTCAGTACATTTTGCCTGTAATGTTATTCAGTAAATTTATCTCTATTCTTACAAAACGTTTTTAAACATTTTGGATCTGTTTTTCAAATTTCCCATATTTCACTCATAATTACGCAAAATATACTAATATTTTCAAAACAAAGTATAGGACATTAGTTAACGAACTAATTATGGAGAAGCAATTTCATTTTAAGAAAAAAAACTTTATCTTCCTAAAAGTAGCGGTACTAGTCCAAGGAGTCAAATTTTCAAAATTCTGAGTTAATAGTGAAAATTGGACTTCTGCCTTGTTTATAAATCTATTTCAATCTCTTTGTAAGAAAAAAAAAAGAGTTTTTCTGAGAACATTTTGAAACGTATTTTAGTAGCTTCATGTAATACACCTCCAAAACTCAAAGAATTCTCTACAATATCGCAGGGCTTTGAGTTGGGCTGTATCGAAACGACTATTTTGAAACGACTATTAGTTCAGCGCAAGTGTCATTTACAGACTGGCGGGAGAATGAATGAACGGGCGGACAGACGGACGGGCGTTTTGGGAAGAACGAAACCAGTAGTACTATAAAAACATTGTTTCTAAATTTGCCATTTTCGAAAAGTGTTCAACGGAAATTAGACCTGTGCCATTCTTTTAAGCGTTCCTTGTTCTATCCGTGGAAAAGAATATAAGAATCAATTTTGTAGTTTTCAAATGTTAAAAGTTGGCAATTTTAAAAATTCAGTGTTCGCATTTTATAGATATGAGAATAAAATGTACAGAAAAAATTGGAGATGTTTTAGAAAACAATGTATAAATTTTTTTTAAGATTACCTATATTTCAAAATTACGCCAAAACTAAATATTCATTTTTTCCAAAAATCGTACGTGATCTTATTTAAAATTTTGTCTTTAAAGAATAGTTATCATGAAGAAAAAATCTCTATACTAAATCTTGTAGTTGTAGGAAGCCGCCAAAAAAATGAACTTTTGTAATTTCCCAAGTATCAGGGATATCAACAAAAATGAGACCTGCACCATCCTCTTAAGCGTTTTTTACGTTTAAGTTTAAACAAAAATGAGCCATTTTATGGAAAACTGAAAACGTAAGGCTTCATAAAAACTATCCCCCAAAATAAAAATATCCATTTCAGACTAAAGAGTCCTTAAGTATATTACGAATATTTTAACATGAGTGGTCGCGGTTATTGTTTCATGCTTCTTAAAACCCAGTGGTTCAACTGTCATTGCAATAGAAATTACACTGGGCCTTGGGTGTCTACAACTTCAAACCTAGTCATGGCTACTCTGGCATGTCGGTAGGAAACAAATATGCAATATGCATATTAGATTAACCTGTGATAAACATTACTTTGATGAAACTAATGTTTACTTTCGCTCCTCGAGAACTTTTAATACTCTTTTGCGCGATACGTCATGTTTTGCAGTTTCCATACACCCACCCTATTGTGCACCCGGAAGCGCGTTGGCAACCACCCAACGGAGGCAGAAAGGAAGAGAGATGGCATCTGTTTGTCAAATGATCCTTAGAGCGTACATAAACAGAAGAGGCCGAAGGGAAACGAGGCTTATTTGTTCACCTGAAAGGCTTCAAACTGATTATGAAAGTGAATGAACCAGGTGAAAAATATTGGGGAAAAACCTTCTGTATCAATTCACTTGCTCTTTACGCAGTACCTATTGCGTTTCTCTATAATGTATGTAGTTAACCCAGTAATATCGAACTTATATCTTTCATCTGGCCTGCTATACCCATTTTTGTGAGAGAGATGTCTTAAGACACCTTATCAAATTTTACAACGGTACGCAAGTTATTTATTTATTTACTATTTGTACCCGAGAGGTAAACTTTCCGCTTGTACTTCATGGAGAAATGCCCTTTTTATAAATCGTAGATGATAGTTGGGTCAAGTAAACCGAACAATAAATTCTATAGAACATTTAGTCATCCTGAATGCATAGAGATGGACTGCGCGTGGATTTGTATAGATCCAAGCCCCCTCTTCAAACGAGAGCCGGTTGGCTGATGCTTTCTCCGCATTGGCTGATCATCCGAGGCGCAAGGGCTTCTCGGTACGACAATTGTCGATTCGGCGCGAGGCCTGTCGGCGCGAGGGCCTTGTAGCGCGACGGCCTTGACACTAGACCACTGTCCTAGCAATATTTCCTCCATGTGGGAGACGAATGGAAAATATTCCTCGCAGAATGGTCATTAGTTAATACCTTTTTACGAAACACGAGCAGGTAGTTTCGAGTAGAAGGTCGGCCATTCAAGGCTCAGGGTCGTTGGATGGTCTGAACGCCGCCGCGGCACCTCTGTGGCAACAGCCCCCCCCCCCCCCAGCGCGTCCCGCCCCTCCTTTGTCTTCCGTCTCCTCGGCAGCGCCAGGATCTGATTAACCATTTGAAGACCGTCTGGGAAGAGAATTGTACTGAGGAGGAGCCCTGCTTCCCGGCCTCGTTGGAGGGGCCGCCCACACTCGGTAAACAGCCCGAGTCTCATTTTCCTCTTTTGTCGTTCCGCTCTACCCCTTTTCGTTGCTTGTTTTGTTGTGTTTGCTCGCATTATGATACTTATTGCGCCTTCTGCTTGTGGGTATTCTAAGTCTCCCGTTGCTTCAGCTCCTTACATTGCTTGTATCCCAGATAGAGTAGAGGCAGATGAGTAGGTTTTTAGCACCTACACTTGGTCAACAAATTTCACTTCAAATTATAGCGAGTGTTCAGTCTAATCTAATTTATTGGTATTCTCTGTCTGTCTTCTTTTCTTTTCCTTTCTTCCTTTTCCTTCCTTATTCTTTCCTGTCTTTCCTCTCTTTTTTTCTCTTCTTCTCTTTCTTTTCTCTTCTCTTTCTTTTTCTTCTCTCTTCTTCTTTCTCTTCTTCTCTTCTTCTTTCTTCTTCTTCTTCTTTCTCTTTTCTTTCTTCTCTGCTTCCTTTCTTTTTCTTTTCTTCTTCTTCTCTTCTATTTTTCTCTTTTTTCTTTTCTTCTGTCTTTCTTCTTTCTTCTTCTTTCTGTTTTCTCTTTTTTTTCTCTTCTTCCTCTCTTTCCTCTCTATTCTTCTTTCTTTTCTTTTCTGCTTTTCTTCTTCTTTCTTCTTCTTTTCTTTCTTTCTTCTCTTCTTTCTTTTTCCTCTTATTTCTTTTCTTTTTTCCTTCTTTTCCTTTCTCTCTTCTTTTCTTCTTCTTTCTCTCCCTCTTCTTCCTTTCTTTCTCTTCTTTTTTCTTTTTCCTCTTTTCTTTTTTCTTCTCTTTTTTCTTCTTTCTTTTCTTCTATCTCTTCTCTTCTTTTTTTTCTTTTTTCTTCTTCTTTTCTTCTCTTCTTTCTTCTTTTTCTTATTCTTTCTTCTTCTTATTTCTATTTCTTTTGAGTTTCTTTCTTCTCTTCTTTCTTTTTCTTCTTCTCTTTCTCTCTTTTCTTTCTTCTTCTTCTCCTTTTTCTTTCTTCTCTTTTATGTTTTCTTTTCTTTCTTTTCTTCTTCTTTCTCCTTTTCTACTTCTCTTTTTTTCTTTCTTCTTTTCTGTCTCTTTCTTCTTTTTTTCTTTCTTTTCTTTCTTTCTTCCTTTCTTTTTTCTTTTTCTTTCTTCTCTTCACTTTTCTTTTCTTCTTCTCCTTCTTCTTTTCCTTTTCTTCTTTTCTTTTCTTTCTTCTCTTCTTCTCTTTCTTTTCTCTTCTCTCTTCTTTCTTCTTGTCTTTCTTCTCTCTTCCTCTCTTCTCTCTATTCTATTCTTTCTTCTTTTCTGTTTTTCTTTCTCTTGCTCTCTTTCTCTTTCTTCTTCTCTTTTTTCTCCTTCTTCTTTACTTCTTATTCTTCGTCTCTTTCTTCTTCTTTTCTTCCTTCTTCTTCTTTTTTCTTCTTCTTTTTTCTGTTTCTCTTCTTTCTTTCTTGTCTTATTTTCTCTTTTCTTCTGCTTCTCTCTTTCTTTCTTTTTCTTCTCTCTCTTTCTCTCTTCTCTATGCTCTCTTCTCCTCTTTCTTTTCTTTTCTTCTTCTTCTCTTCTTTTCTCTTTTACCTCTTTCTTTCTTTTCTTCTTTCTTCTCTCTTTTCTTCTCTCTTCTTCTTTCTCTTTTTTCTGTTTCTTTTCTCTCTTTTTCTCCTCTCCTTTCTTTTTTCCTCTCTTTCTTCTTCCTTTCTTCTCTTTCTAGTTTATTCTTTTTTTGTTTCCTTTCTATCCTTCTCTTTCCTCTTCCTTTCTTCTTTCTTTCTTCTTCTTTTTTTTCTCTTTTCTTTCTTTTCTTTCTTTTCTTTTGCTTTTTCTTCTTGAGATTATTCGGGAATTATGGATCAAAATTATCTAAGCATAATTTTGTTATAAATTTAGGTTTTTTGAATGTGTTTATAATAAATGTTCATATGCGTAAATCTTCTCTGTGCTAGCCAGAATTAGGCCTGTTTTTCGATCTCTCATATCTCTTTCTCGTCTTCCCCCACTTTTTATCCATATGGATTGTATTCTTTGCTTGTCTGGAATCCCTTTCTGGTGACATACGAAAGACATGCTCTTTCCATTGGTCTTCACAGTAGACATTTCGGTTATTGATTTGCATCTTCCAGTTCATTTCGATTCTTCATTTCGGATTTTGCCTTCTCTTCTGCAACCTTGAACCGATCTAAGATATGTCATTTCTAGGCTTCCTAGCTGTTTAAGATCCTTGATCATCCAGAGTCCAAGGATTCCGCTCCATAAACGTAAGTTTGAGACTGCCATACCCATTACTTTGTAAGAATTTTAAAATTACGTTTCTTTTCTGTTCTTTTTGTAAGGTTCTTCTATTGGTGCCACATATTTTTGTGTATATATATATATATATATAT
>BOPP01000108.1:3870063-3884418 GCA_017312745.1 Gryllus bimaculatus
CATTTTAAAGAAAAAATCAGAGAGCATTTTTGAGAAAATTTGGCAAATGCCCCAGGGGGTTTATGTTATATGTTCACAGAATTAAAAATCAGTTTCATATGGTCTGGTCTTTAGATCTGCTTGTGAGAGCAGATCCGTTGCGGAATATACGAAAACCTTAGAGTTCTATTTAAGTGTAAGTGTAAGTGTTGTGTGCACAATGAAGTACTCTGCATGTTTACTATGAACAGGGAGTTATATAAAACATTCTAATTTGAATGGACAAATATGTCTGGGCCTGTAAGATCAAGAGATACAACTTAAAATTTCCTTATTTAGCTAGATGAAAGGAAAAAAAAAAATCTGCTTCCTTATTTGTAACACAGCTTTTATTACAAGATTAAATCAATGTTAGTAAAGTTGGAAATTACTACTGTACACCTTTAAAATAGATTTCTTTCTTGCAATTCTATTGATATTGAAAACTGAAAAAGAACTGAAAATGGACCTGAAATTTCTACCATTTAATATACAATGAAAACAAATATGGCAGTGCAGTGTCTATAATAAAAACATTGACAAACATTCGTGTCTTGGTACGTATCTGATTCCTGGCATCAGGTTTTTTCCCCCTGTAAATGCAAGAATGCACAGAATAAAAGTTAACAAACTTAACTATTTTGCTTGAAAAGAGTGCAATAGACTAAATAATATGACACGGTTTCTATTTAAGTTTTAAAAAATTTGAATTTCAAAAATTGCAGAAGTCATCATGTTTTTGGACACCCTCCGACAACTGCTCTATGCTACAAATGTGCCTAAAAGACATTTCACACAGCTCATTTCTTTTGTTTTAAACATTTTGAGCACTGATTTCTGTGGTGCATGTGCTATTTTTATTAAAGATTTTGAATATTTAAAAAGGCATGGTATGTATTTTTCTTCAAATTGCGCTTGCTTTATTTGATCGAAATTTGTTTTCAAGATACGGCTGAATACAAGTTACAACATTGTCATAGTGTGTTACCATTACTAATAATAAGTTTGACCAACAAACAAATTTCTTTGTTATATGTGTGAAGGAGGAAATTGACAGTATTTCAAGTGTGGTGTTTTTCATGGGCTCTCATGTCTTGTCCTGTCTCATGTACTGCAATACTCTGCTAACCATTTTTGCCTTGTCAATAACGTGAATCTATAAGTACTTGCTAAATCAGAACTAATATAAGATTTAATGTATTAATCATGAAGAGTCTTAACAATTACAATTATTGACAATCAATCACCACCTTCATTTCACAAACATTTTTATTTAATTACCTCTAAAGAATACCAAGAATGAAATAATCATTATTTGTATACAAATGATGGACTAAATCATCCTTTGCATATTTCAGGCTTGTAGTGTCTCAAAATGGAAGAGCTTTACATATTGTGTTTCCACACCAGTTCCTCGATTCTCCTGAGTGGTTTGGAGTTTCCACTGATGAATACTTCCAGGTAAGAAAATTTACTTAATTCTAATTGGTAATAATGTTTGCAAAAGTATACCTTCTAAGGTGTACCTAATTTGGAAAACCTTTATATTTTTAGCCACATATTTGTGTTAACAGGTGTCAATTACTGCAATGGAAGAATCTCGTGTTCTTATTTGGCACCGTGACAAATTGAAGTTGACAATCATCACGGACCAGTTCCTGCAAGCAGTATTTGATCATATTTTGGGGCGTGATGTTGTTAAAAAGCTTATGCAGGTGTGATATTAATACATTTTGCAGAATATGTTCACATATGGTTGCATATACTCCACTGGAAGTGTTACAGTCATCCAATTCTAATGCTTCATTTGAAACTTGCTGCTCTGTATCCTACAAGGTAGTTTGCCTCCTTTTGTCTGAAGAATCTCTTACTTTCTCTATTTATTTTGTGCACAATTTTAATAAACATTTCCATTTGTTATTTATTACATCACTAACCATTATCTAAAGCGGTGTACCAAGGCGGGGGGGGATCTCATGGGAATTCGGATCCCCCAGCTAATGACGCCATTCAATATATCAGTTCTTAAGGTTAGCAATATTTTCTAAAAGTCAACAAATAAAAATGCATTTTAAACTTGCATAAATGAAAAATGCTTTATAAGAAAACATCAAAACAGCTAAACACTAAATCTATCTTCCCGGAGAAAAATCCTGGTTGCCCGTCTGATTTTCTATCTTCCCCCAAGAATGTAAATAATATGATAAAATTGCCTGTCTGTGACTACCTTCCCCACTTTGCTTCAAAAGAAAATGAATAGAAATTTTGAAAACTTTTAGTGGTCTTTCTCCATTGACATCTGCACAAAACAAAATTAAATTTTCACTGAATATTTTGGGTGCTCCTGGGTCTCGTATAATGTTTTAAGATAGGTACTGAGACATAATTTCAAAATAAACAAACATGGGGAAGTACTTAGGAAAAACTAATTAGTAATTCATGCTTTCTCAGTGTATTGGTGTAAAATAATTGGATTTGTTTCTATGTTTCGGAAGTTAATTTCTGATTTGTGAATGAATTCAGCTTCAATTCTCTATTAAAGTTTTGGCACCTTTCATATGGCCTTCTACACAAATTTAATACAATGCATTGGCATACTTCCTCAGGTTAGTGAAACAATGGCAGCAGCCCACAATGGTCATCTACCCAATAGCCTAGAAGATGGGGAAGACAAGCCAATGTTGGTGGTTAAAAAGGCTGGAGATGGTCCAGGAATTACTGCACTTATAAATCGACAACTACAAGGTAAGTGAATGTGTACATGAGTGGGTGCGCGTGTACAGAACAGTATTTGTATTCATTAGAGGTATTTTGATGTTTAATTGAATACCTTCCATGTAATATCTTTTCCTTGAATTGTGTTTATGTTTGTTGTTTATTCTCTCTTCATTTCAGTGTTTGCATGGGTCATTAACTTCTTTTATTGTTTGTGGTGTATGGAGAAATATAGTTACAATATTTATGTAGGAATATCTTCTAAATGCTATAGGTGTAGCACACTTTATTTACTCTTAAAATAATTGTATTTTTAGACACAACTGCCCATCCCATTTTCTAGATTGCAAATATAGAAAATAACAATTTTATTTTGTTCCAAATATTCAATTATAAATTGGTTAATTATAGTTAAAATAAGAATTAGTCACATTTACTTTATTTCAAGGGAGACTGCCTTTGAAGTTTCTGAATATAATATAATAAATAGGATGAAGCCATCTGCTTGATTATACTAAGGAGTGAAAATAGTGATAAACTTCACATGACTTCAAACCAAGAAACATTTCAGCATTATAAATTTGCTTAATGCTTTTTTATTATCAGAGTCGGCAGAAAGAACAAATAAAAGGTAAATGGAGGCCACCTTACATGGAGAAATATTTCATGTAAGGTAAAATAACAAATGACAAGGATTTTGTACTTTATTTATGATCTGTTTTGTGAGAAGAAAAAAATATGAAGATTATAATAACCATAAAAAATATGAAAATAGAAAATATGTGTATTATTCATTCATCTTGTATCCATTGGGCCAATATTAACACTCTGGCAATATTAACATTCTTGCATCAATCTCCCTTTAAAAATGATTTATCTAATGTGAATTTAAGTACTGCTAAACATTTTTTTATTGCCTATTTTGTGATTTACACTTCATTTACGTTACATCCAGTTGTTAGTATATCTTTTGTTAAGATTTATAATTGATGGAACAGTATTAATCACTCTCATTGTTCAGAATATACATGTGTGAATGCTTGCTTCATGGTATTCAAATCTATTTATCAAGGAGCCTTCTGCCTGATATGATTGTTTTTGTGTGTCTCCCCATAACATCATCTGAGAGTGAAAGCTATTAGCTTGCAAAAAAAATGTTAATTTGATTATTATTCAAAATATACTAATAATATAAGGTAAAACTTTGTAAACAGAAACTGTTACAAATGAGCACATATTTATCAATTGTTTCACAACTTCAGTTATTCAACTTTTGTAAATATTGCCAAAGAAACACAGTTTTCTTTAAAAGAATGTACTTGTAAAAACAAAAGTACAGCCCTAGAAGAAAATAATTGGATTACAAACTGTAAGATTTTCAAATAAGAAACAACATGGAGAGGAAGGGGTTAAAAACGTGAACTGAATTTGATTGCCCTTGTGATATTTGTGGAAAACGGTAGAACGGGGGTGGAGGAGGGGTTACAATGTAATTTAGAATGTGGGAGAGAGCCGCTAAGAAAGTAATAGTATTTCAAAACTAAAAGGAAAAATCCATGTTTGTCTTAAAAACATTGTACTTGAAAGAAAACAGGCATTATCTCTTCTAAGTAAGCAGAAATCTGATTATAAAGTTTTTGCCAGTTCTATATTAAGCCACTGACATATTTATTGTATGCATGATGTGCTTATCTAACACACTTCTGAAGTATTAACTGAATGAAAATAAATTGCACATTTCAAAAAACTTAATTTATTTTGTGAATATATTTAAATCAGCACAAATTTTCTTGCAATGCAAATCCCTTTTCATTTACTGAATGATATTTCCATGAATTTTTGTCAATTATTTCCTTCCAAAATATGAAGTAGATAAGTCCATTTCTTCCCTTGATTCTTCCTTCAGATATGTTGATCATGAAGACTGTAATATTGCATGAATGCTTGAAAGTAAAAAATGCATATTATTTGTGAGGATGTGTTAAAAAAGTAGATTTTGCAATTTAAACTAAAGTGCTTAAGATTTATTTTTCATGTGATAAATAAGCAGCTTGATCGAAATAATAAGCACACAGCTGTTTTCAAAAATATTATCCCTATCCCTTGTTTGCCTGCTAAATTTTCATTTTCTTTTCTTTTCTTTTTTATTTTTTATTTTATTTTGTTTTTTAATTTTTTAACATGTGTAATACAAAAATGCTTTACTCAGTGCAGAAGTGAAACAAAATTTTTCTTGTAGAATTTGGGAAATGTTGTTTCTTTAACAATGCAAACAAAACATAATTGAATTACAACAATGCATTTTGTAGAATACTTAATTTTTTGTTGTTGTTATTACTTCTTTCTATCCTAATTCATAATCATGTTCATGAAGATTACATATTATTATCAGCTGTCAAAGTTATGTATTTATAACTTAGGCCCTATTTAAATTGAACTGCATAACTGTTTCTATACAATTAGAGACTATACTGATCATCAAAAACCAAAATGTTTATTTCAACAAAACGGTGATATATAATGAATTAGTTTACATTTGTCGTGTATAATTTTTTTAAAAAGACTTAATATGCTTGTAACAAATAATGTAATTCAGCTTCTAGGTCAATGACCCCATCTCGAACAGGTTTTTGTCCAGTTTCCCTGAAACATTGAGCAAATGCTGAGATGGCCCTTGTTTTGCTTCTGGACGTAAATGTAGCTTCACTATTCAAATGTTTTGTTGAACTCTCCTTTTGCTTGTAGTGCTTTGAGTAGAGGTAAGAGCGAGTTAGTATTTTGTTAGCAATGCAGAAATATCAAATCTGCAGTTCGTTCACTATTGCAAATAAGTTTTCTATAACTTGACAACAAAAATGTCTAATTTTTCTAATGTTGCTAATCTTCCACTTTTTTCAATTTTATTTTTATTTATTTATGTTTAACTTTACTCACCCTTCAACTATTTATAGTTGGGACATATGATAGGAAGGGATTATGGAATCAAGAAAACGTGTGCAGATTATCTTCTCCCCCATACATCATATACAGTTTTTACTGGTTTTTGACTAAATAAATCTAAATCTAAACTAAGATTTTCATCTTGCCTATCGTTTCATAAATAAAATAAGGATCAATATTATTGGTGAAATGGTGTTTAATTCAGTTTTGTTCAGCCCTTTTGTGATCAATAGTCAAAAACAAAAACTTGGATATAATAATATAATATAATTTGTGTTGTTATAAAAGGAAAAGCAATCACCAATTATAAATAATTTTAATACTTCGTAAGTGTTAGTTCAACAGTTATTGAACAATATGTGTATTAAAGAAAATGAATAGTTGAAATACACTGATTATTTTTACTTAAATGATATGAAAAATATTTGTTTATGAAAATTATTTAATATGAAGGTGAATATAATTTTTTTTGTCTAGTTCCCATATAAAATTAAATACTGTAAAATTATTACTCTTAGAGTTATTCATGACTCATGCTTTTCCAAAAGAATAAATTTTTAAACATGAAACAGTGTCCATGTATTAGAAACATTCCTTAGTTATAATTTATTTACCCAATCACATTGAATCATGATTTGTTTCAATCCATTGTCATCACTTAACATACGCAAAATTCATTTTTTAAATTTTTTGCTGCTACTCTCCAATAAATTTAGAAATACTTTAATATATTCAACTCGCACAAGTTCCTTTTATTACTAAAATTATTGTTTTACTACAAAAGCTTGGTTAAAGTGAATTAATATTTTATTTAGAAAGCAAGTGATTATACAAAATTACAAACATTCGTTAATACCAAAGTTAAGTTTACCATTTTAAAGTACACATGAATTAAAACAGGAAAATGGAATGTTTTGCTTGACCATGAACAATTCATACTCCCATAAGTGATTTTTCATGTGTTTTCATTTTGTATATTTTGGAAAGGGTATAAAGAAATTGATTGCATTTATTTATGAATAACTTTTATTCATATCTTGTGATAACATAATAAACCAACTTGGATTAAAGCATGGATTTGCATGAATTGCCTGTAGTCTGTTTACATTCTTTCACTGTTTCTGTGGGGGGAAATACAATTATTAATGTATTAGATTTCCTAATGAATGCTTCGATTTAGTATTTGGGTCAAGTACAATAACAATAATAATAATAACAAAAACAACAATAATAACAACAACAATAATAACAACAATAATAATAATAACAACAACAATAATAACAACAACAATAATAACAACAATAATAATAATAATAATAACAACAACAACAATAATAACAACAACAACATTCCATTATTGCAATTTGCTTTGATTTATTACTAATTAAAAATACATAAATGACTCTTCAGTTTTTCTTTGAGCAGTAGGCCAATGAATTAAGGTAAATCACAAGATAAATTTAGTGGTGTAATTTGAATTTAATTTAATTACTTTTTGAATTAATTAATTAATCAATCAACTGACTGTTCTTAAAGGCTCCAGAAATGGGTAACTTTAACAGAGAATTGTTTGCTGCAAATTAAAACAAAGGCATGGAGACGCAAATGATTGTGCTGCTTGCAAAATAATTAAGGAATGGAGAAGTTATATTCTTATAAAAGTTTTGTGCATGACTGGTATAATATGCATTTAGCAACATGTACATTTTATTGAAATCTTTAGCTTTGATGTATTAAATGTGAACGAAATTTTATTTCTGTAAATGTATGTTTGGGCTTCTGTGCTTTTTCAAATATTAATTCCAATTGCTGCTACCACATACCTGATTCTCGTCCATCTTTGTCTCGTGGGCAATTCCAAGCTTCTTGCATATTGGCTGTGAATGAGCAGTGTTGAATCCTCTCATATTTTTTTAACAGCCCTTGTACATGACAGCTTTTTTGTAGTCTGTGTTTTTTGTTTGTTTTCCCATCCTGTTTATGTTTTGTAGAAGACTCCCAGTTGTGCGAGCATGACCCCTTGTTAACTCCTATGGGGCCTCGACCACTTCTGCACGCCAACCAACTGCTCAGCATTCTCACTGCAAGCCCTTCTGCAGTTAATGTTACCTTTAATCGAGAAGTTGCTCTATAGCTTGCCAAAGCATTGGTCAGCAGGTTCAGGTGAGTTGTTATTCAAACGGCCTGTCCACAAAATGTTAATGAAAACCCAAGCATTTTGAGGCATAATTTTAAAGATGGTGAAATCTAATAAATTACTTTTCACTTTTTCACCTTCATTGTTTGAGGAATCAAAATATTTGTTACCACAAGGAAAGAAGCCATGACTGCACTTTTTTAAGGGTTCTGTTTCAAAATATTTTATTTATTTTGGGCCAATACAAAGAAAAATGATTTTTTCTTGTAATTTCAGAATCATTGCAGAAATGTGTGATGTGTATGTGAATAGTTTTTTTCTGTTTCATTGTATGTTAACATTCTTCTTTGTTTATGTGAGTTAGTTTTGTTGTAATTAAGAATTGATGTTAGTTGTATTTTACGTAAATGTTCTACTATAAATTGTTATCAGCTTTGTGTATTTGTACATTGCAAATGTGGAAAGTAAATGTAATTTCTTTCATAAATGTTATTTTTAATCTTCGTACCTTTAATAAAACAAATAGGTGTTGCTGAATATACATGTACATATTGGTTGCAACTGATAGATACATTATTTTAGACCAGGTGGAGGGGCTGCATTAATATACTTGCTCCAATGCTCACTTTCATATGTGAGACCTTAATGCTTTGAGCTTTTATTATATAAAGCTGTCTCTCTTTCTGCCTAGGTATGCCTAGGATTAGGTACTATTACTGTGGTAAGTGGTCTGTTAATCTTCTGTGTGTCTGTTCACTCGCTTGTACTTTTCTGGCCTAACACTTGCTTCATTCTTCTAATTTAATGTTTCATCCCTTACCCTGATTTTTGATAGATGTGATGTCCAGTATATTCTGCCTAAATTCACTTTTAAACATATCTAACACTTCATTGTTTCAGTGTGCTACCAGTGGGAATGGTACACTACCTCAAGCACAAATAATCTCATACTACATAGTGTTGTGGTGTATTCTCTTTTTCCAAAATCTTCAATGTAGCAAATGCAGGAACAACTTAATTTGTACACATTTTCTCATGCTGATAATTATACTAGGACAAAGATAAATTTTCTCAGTGAATAAAATGCTCTTTTCTATGTGTTCTTAAATATCTGCTTGCTGAAGAGCAAGATGTGTGTCCAATAGTAAATACATGGAAGATGCTTAGTTGACACTGGAAATTATTGTCCTGTCAGAAAACATTCCACTTCTCTGACCCTAAGCCTGATATTTTTTTCAAATCAAGAGTATTATTTTTCATAAAAAAAGCTTTTCATTAAAAAAACAACACTTTTTTAATGTGTAATTTTTGCACATCATGCTCTTCAAGAGCTTATGGAAAAGTATATTTTAATGGCAGTTCACAATTGTTGAATCCATTGTTTCTTCTTTGTGAAATCCAACTTGAAAATAGCATGTATTTGCATTAATTTATTTTGTTTATTTTGGCTCGTGCTGTTCAAGTCTTGAGACATGTTTCCTAGAACCTAGGGCTTCCTCTATTACAAAATATCGAGCTTACTCGTGATAAAAAGTGATTGAATATTGACAGTATTCACAAGTAATTGTGTTTCCATTAGTTTTACACCTGGAAGAATATGTTCATGGTCCTATATGCTTAAATTAATAAATGCTCAATTTGCATGAACTGCAACTTTCAATAATCAAATACTGAAACTACTGGAAACCATGTTTTATATGGTACTCCAGTATAATTAAATTGTCGGCTGCTCCATTGCTTTAATTGTTTTCATCTTGATCATGTGAAAAGTTGAACATGGCATGGCTTCCAAAGTTTACACAGTGAATTAGCATACTGTAATATAATAAATGATATGTCTGCTTTTTCATATTGCTCTGGTTGAGGCTGTGTACTCTGAATGTTAGATGAGAAGACACCTCCTTCGAGACTGGAAAATAGAGAGCTTATTACTTATAAATGTTATATTTCATGAAACACAAGGCACAACATTTTTCTTTTCTTATATTCTCTATTCTATATTTTTAACTAGTCTACTTATGCATTTACAATGCATGCTGCTAGACATTTCTATCAAATATCTTTTAGCCATGAATGAATGGGTGAAAAATTTGAAAGGAAGAAGTCTGGTTGCTGTTACCTTTTCCATCATTTTTGAATTGTGTATTATAAGTTGTTTCTTCTACAATAGTGATGTTTCTGAAGAGAAATTGAATTTTAATAAATGGCATAAAGGATCTTTCTTATGATTACAGACTTATTGATCTCGTTAATTAGATTTAAAAAGGCAATTGAGTAAATGGAACATTACATATACTTCATCATTTCAAAGACAATCATTTTAAATTCTGATTTACTTGTAGATTCAGTAATGTTTTTAAATAACATTCTATATGCTCTGGTCACATTTAGCACATTTTTCTTTCACTTATAAGAATGAGTCCGTAGAGAATAAATATTGTGTTTCCAATAGGTCTCCTACAATATATTATGGACATTTACTCACTTACCTTCATTATTTGCTGCTTTTTATGACACATTCGCAAGTGTGACTATCATTGACAATTTTACATGCAAAAAGTCTTTTGGCACAAACAAAACTGTAAAAACTTTCTTGCCAAAGCAATTTATAGTAAATGTCTTTTAAGGGCAATGCCTTTTTTAGATCCAGAAAATGTGAATTTTCTATACATGTCCTGCCCAGTTTTTAAATGATTGTGGGGTGTTTTTGCAGCAGCCGACCCGAATGCTTGGCGACTTGGACGGATAGAAGAGGCAGATCATGAAACTCCTGTCTGAACCAAAGGAAATCAAGAACTGAATGGTGATCAGTGAAGTGGTTGTGTATATGTACGTGTGAATGTTAAAACAACAGTTTCCAGTGTCATACATATTTTTTCTCTTGCAAGAATTAATTCGAAACATGCAAGAGTGCAAATTGCTTGTTTTGAACTTTTGAATAACTGCTTGCAAATTCCCTGTTGTGTAATGTCTTAATATTGAAATGATTGAGAGTGTATTTTGGAAAAGTACTCAACTTGTGCATGCTATATGTGTAGAATGATATTTTATACACTTGTATGTTCTTTTACATTGACCTTAGACATTTTTTTCCATTACCCCTACCATCATTTTATTATTTAGTTTGAATAGTTCAAAACCAGCTAAAAATAACAAATAAAGCAATAGCTTTAAATAGAAGAGACTGATGCATCAAAAGGAGCTATAACGCTATTTGTTAATTATTTACACTTTTTGAGAGAACATGTAAAACTACGCATGCTGCAGCAGAACACCTTTTCTTTTTAACTTGTCTCTTGCAGTTTATATGGAGATAGATAATGAGTTTTCATGAATTTAGATAATAATTCATCTAAATCTCAGAAGCTTTACCTGCTAAAAGGTTTATAATAGTACTTTTTTTTCATTTGGCTGTAGCCTTTCAATTTGTACTTCCAGTGTTTAAGGAATTATAAACCATTAGCAAAGTTTCATGTGCCATTTCTTTATTTCTGTGGTACTGAGTTGTCATAATCTGCATATGTCCACTATAAATATTATAAATGAATGCATAAGGAGCAAATAAACACTGTTGAGGTGCCTTTCCTTAAAAGAAATTTAGAAATTAGCCTTGCAAATTCTTATTTATGGTAAATTTCATATCTATACAAACCTTATACTTTTAAGTGTTACTGTCCAATCCTTGTCTCTTATTATCTCTATATAAAAAAGGAAACCTAATGTTCCAATGTTCATAGTTGTGCATCTTCTGAAAATTTATGTACTTATTAACAAAGAAAATGTGCACAAAAATATGTTATAAATGCATTAAGATTTATTTATTTTTGAAATGTGAAGTTAAATGCCAGTCCTTATATTTGAAATTGAAGACTGCAGTATATGCATGAGAATGGCAAGATTTTCTTTTTTGAGAATTTATATCCAATTTGATTAACCAATCAAATGAAAATGAAACTTAATAAAATGTGATTAAATAACTCAAATTTTTTCTGTGTTTATTTTGCAATTAATAAACCAAATTAATGCAAGTATTCTTCTATGAAATTCAGAGTATTTGCAGAGAAATGCTAAATTCATATTGAATGGCAGATCTGTAACACTTGCCTTACTTCTTGTACATTTCATATTACAATATAAATAAGTTTACATTGCCTTGATTTTAATTTAAATATTCTATAATTTTCACTAAAAGTACTACTTCTTAATACTGTGAATATATTTATTTCTTTTGTATTTCAGAATTTTCTTTGTGCTGTATGCCTTGTATGTAAATTCTTTAAGTGCCATAGGATTTTCTATTGCAGATTTTTCATTTAAGAATGACTTCTTTCTTGATTACTTTTCTAAAGCACTTCATTGTCCAATTAATATTATGAATCTATTTGGATTAGAAACTTGAATTTCTCTGAATGGCTTTACACATTTGTACAAAATACATTGACAGTTTTAGAAAAGAATACCTGATATGTGAAAATTTAAATTTAGAATAGATATCTTTCTTTCAAATATAAAACTGTCATAGATGATTCATAAGTTATTTTTTTATTGTTAAAAATATGACCAGTTCTTTTGTAGGTAAACCTGAAGTGTTTCATTTCTTCTTTTGGTTAATCTCCAACTCTTACATACAAATTAACGTTCAAAAGAGACTTCAATAAGCAACAAACAAAGAAGCAGATATTGTCAAAAATAAAATTTTGATTACCATTAAATTCAGAGAGTAGGCATATATTGACATCAAAAAATTATTCAACAATATTATGTAACATTAAAATGTTTTATTTCTAAAATGCAATTCTTTATTTTTTAAAAAAGAAGAAAAATTAACTTCTAATTATGTTGAGAAATACTTTCATAAATGTGATTATGGTGCATTATATCAGTTTGAGGCCGATCCGGTGGCCGAGATCGCTAAGGCAGTAGTGCTGTAGCGATCTCGTACCAAAAGATCGCGGGTTCGAGTCCCGCCTCGGGCATGGTTATATTGTGTTCGTCCTTTCACCCCCTATCATCCATCATCCTCCATCTCTCATTATCACCTTTCTGAATAACATTCAGAATTGTAACTCGAGGATTTATCCTCACCTCAAGGTGATACCTTCGACAGTCGACCATGAACAGTAAAAGTGAAGTGGAACAACTCAAGTGGTCCAATGTGGCCAATCAAGTTAATAATAATATCAGTTTGAGAAGATGTCTGGTACAATTACAAAAGAAATATAAAAGAAGAAGAATTCTCATATATCTTTTTATAATCTCCTTGTTCTGAGAGTATGGTAGGTTCCTGAAATACTTGTCAGTATATTCAAAACAATTTGGTTCTCAGTATTCATCATTTTTCTATCTTAATAATCCACATCCAGTAAAACATAATCTGAACTAAGCTGTGGAAAATCATAACTCATCAAATATTCAAAACAATTTGGTTCTCAATATTCATCATTTTTCTATCTTAGTAATCCACTATTAATAAAACATAATCTGAACTAAGCTGGGGAAAATCATAACTCATCAAATGTCATCTTCATTGTAATGTATCTTTATTGAGTCAATGAAAAGTATACAGCACTTTGAGAGAATCTTTCCTCATCAAGTCACACTACTCTCAAGAGTTGAGAATTACTTCCTCCCATGTGTATGGTGTGGTGCTTTTTTATTTTATTTGCTTCCTGATGCACAACATTTTTACAGAGGTTTGGTTTTAAATGATACAGAGTTTTAGAACAAAAGTTTCTATTACAAAACCAACACTTACCGAAAATTATGATGAGGAATGAGACTTGTTAAGGTAAAAGTGGGTCCAAAAAATTTCTGGGTGTTTTCCTGTAAATACATATTATTTTCGAGATTTTTTTTTTCCTAGTTGGAAGTGGAGAGCTTGAGGAATTGAGGGGATTTTATAATAAATTTAAGGGCATGCTGTTTGCTGTGAATAATGATGGGGTTATACCAAGCTCATGTTGAAGATCTTTGGAGTTTGAACCATGGTGCTTCTGTAATGGTCCATAGGAAATCATTTTGGAAACCCTGAAGTTTATAGACTGAGATTTGGGTGCTGAACCCCATATTGGACTTACATAAACGAGCTTGGGTTTGATCATAGCATTGTAGAGTTGGGAACCTGTGTGGAATTGAAGAGAAGATAAATTAAAATTGGGAAGAGTTGGTGAATTCATTGTGTGATAAGGGAAAGTCTATGGTGGATATGAGGTTTCCAGGTAAGGTGGGTGATCAAAGAGAACTCAAAGATATTTTACTAGGCTTTTAAATGGTAACCATTTGGATGGATGTGAAGGTGGGCTAACAAAGGAGGTAGGGTGGTCTGTGTATGGAGGAGAGTTTGGCTTGACATTTTGCAGTATGGAATTAGCTTTTCTATTTGCTGGCCAAATCAGAGATTTGATCCATGTGAACACAGATAATTGTGTCATTTAGTCCTTAGTTGAGTACAGTAGAACCTTGTCAACCTGGACGTCCAGGTAACCCAGTTCAGTTGTAAAAACAAATGTTTAATGTAGTAAATGAAGATTTGTTTTACAGACTC
>BOPP01000108.1:3886754-3939369 GCA_017312745.1 Gryllus bimaculatus
TTTGGAAATTACATTTCCTTCATTTGAAGGAACCTCTAGTTTGTTGGTTGAACTCATTACGGGATTCGGCCGCGGACGGGCTAGATGGACAGTTCGGCGGCAGCAATTAAAGTGCCCCTCTCCGTCGGCAACCGGTTGGCTATTGTTGCAAGAACCATGGACGTCTCTCGCAGAAAATAAAAGTCATATGTCAGTCAGTAAATAATTGAGTCACAGAACCGTAAAAACTGTATATGGGAGAAGTACCATCTGCACTCGTTTCATAGAGATCTAGAATATCTTCCCAAAAGTTTTACAATCAATAGTTCAATGGCGAATAAAAGTTTCATTACTAGTGGTGTAACAGAATGGCCGAGACTTTCTCGTACTAGTTCTCTAATTTCTTTGGTATAGGTTAGCTTTTCGGTTTTGCCACGCCCTCTTCCTAACTGCCATATATCACTGCCCAAAATATATTTTTTCAAATTTTCTTAATGGTAGTACTAATATGACTAAGAATATTATAGCAGACAAATCTCGTCCTAAATGACAATTTCCATGGACAAATATGGAGCCGTTTTGAGAATATGTCGTTTAGACGTTTCTGTTATTGCGAAACTTTAATCTCTTTTTTACGCAAAACTTTTCAGTTTTGGAAACACGTATTTGGAAATCATTTGAGGTATTTGGACTCACAGGAGTATTCATTGTATCTCAGTCAACAGATTGTATTCATCGCAAAAAAAAATCCAACGAATAGTTTAACCGCTAGTGTTGTTATCATACAACAGACAAATGGAAGTTTTGAAACAAACCCACTTTTTTGGTATCAGGGGATCCTACAACTCGCATTTCCGTTGAAATATTGAAATGGTTTTTCCGCTGCATTACAGAACTCTACATGTACTATACGAGAAAAGATTTATCCCCTTTTTTTGTGTCAAAACTCCACACTACGAGTGTGTGTGCCGAAAAATCGCCGTTTTTGTCTCGCAGCATTATATAACTTTATCTATACTAAGTATATTAATCCGTATAATACGTAGGTATAGGGGATAGAAAAAATATATCATATGCCTTGTTAACTGAAGGTCCCAGACTCCGAGCAAATAGTATAGAAGATTTCTATTTGCTCCGACCATGTTGGATCAAATTCTTGCACATCCTGACAACTGACTTTCATTAATAAAATTTAATTTCAGTTCACGTCATATTTAAGAGAAAAAAGAAAGAAATTAAGAGACGCGGTAAAAAAAAAATACTGCAAATGTTCGATTTGTTTTTCAAAACTTAAAATCAGAAGAAACTAGTGGTGCTACGAAAGGACATATTTTCTGGCATTATTTGCAGCATTTTATATAGACAAGCGAGAATAATTTCACAGAAATTGAACATCCAGAATTTAAGGCAACCAATATATTGCTTTACGAATGCATACGGAACTTCGAAGTCATTTTGAATGTCCTGCTTATGCATATCGGATAATTAGGGGGTGGATTTTAATGAAATATATTTTTTATTTTAGAAAAATGCTTTAGTGTAGAAATTTATTTTATGTTACGACAAAAGGAAATGACCCAGTTATATATGTCATTGTCGCCGATTTCATCGATTTTTAAGGTACATGTTTCAAATAATATTTACGAGGTGTAACAAATATTCTCAATAGAATTCCTTAATACCAATATTTGGTAGCCTACTCGATTTATTCCCTCTGAAGTTGTAATGTCAACCATTGCAAGTAGGTAATCCTAGGTTCTTGTAACGCCTGTCAGCGCCATTGGCGAATAAACCTATTTCGGTATAACTAAAGACAGATATTCTGGCAAAGAACAGTCCAAATCAAAACTTTGAAAGTCGAGTTCACTTGAACGAATAGAAGAAGACTCAATTACATCAGTAACATATCCAACAGCTTGACTTGTTTATCCGAACTGATTTTGATTACAATTTTTACATTTTTCTTTGCTTTTAGAGCATTTCATTGATCATTTTTGGCAATGTTTCAGGTCTTAAAAATCCGTCCCATACTGATTATATATTTAGATTTATTCAGAAAAAAAAAAAAAATTAAAAACTGTATGTGACGTGGGGGGGAAAAGATCAATGCATATTTTCTTGAGTAACACAATCCCTTCCCGTCATTTTAACTATAAATAGTTGAAAGGTGAGTAAAAGTTTAACATAAATAAATTTTAAAAATCGCAAGATAAGCAATATTTGAAAAATTTGTCATTTTCGTTTCTGAGTTATAGAAAACTTATTTGCATCGGTCTTCTCCCCGACTTTAATTAAAGTTCATTGTACTAGTTTATTGAACATGGTCATTGTGACATAAAGGTTAAGTAAATAAAACTACTTCATCTTATTTCTCTTTCATTCATGTCGTCGTCCAACAATGAAATTCTCAGAATAACTTCTCAAATATCCATTGCTGCATAGTATAAAATTGCTTACGGAAGTAATATCAAATTTATCGTAATAAAATTTGGTTAAGAATTATGGTCACAACTTTCCTTCATATTACATTTAAGAGAGCATTTTTAAGAGAGAAAACCTAGTTGGGATAATTTTGATTAAGGTTTCCGTATTCTTTGAAAGAAAATACATCAATACATTGTGATTACAAATTGTAGAATAAGAGTAAAAAATCAAATCAGTTTTGGAATTATCAAAAAGTGTGGGGCAAAACCGAAAAGTTAGGCCAGGTCACAAAACATACTAACTAGTATGAGAAAGTCTGAGACTTTGCTAGCAACACAAGCCACTTTCTTATAGGTGTATGTATACAGAGAGTAATATATGTAGTAGAGAGAGTTATGTAATGCTGCACAAAATTGATTTTGAGATTTCAACAGAAATACTTGTTTTAGGGTCTCTTGATGTCAAAAAAGTGTTTGTTTTGTTTTTTCTTCAAAACAACTGTCTGTGAACAACACTTGCCTCAACACTATTCAGAAGATTTTTCACAAAATGAATATTCCCCAATCACTCTGGCCTGACATTTTCAAAATTTTCTCAAAAAAGAGGCTCCATATTCTCTGAATTTCTTGTAGGAAGAGAGTAAGACGCAGTAAGTCAGCATAGTGACCCAAGGGCCACTGGTGTTTCCTGGATAATTCCAGGGTAGATGAGGTTCATAACTTATCTCAAATTACTTTGTGCCTTTCATGCAATGAATACTTCTGTTTTGTTTCCAATACTGGAATATGTACTTAAGAGGATTCGTGATCTTAGTAAACCAAAAAAAACCTTCTCTCCTGGTTTTGTTTGCAGGATTTTTAGAACAACCTCATTCAGTATGTTATTGAAAATAGAAAGTTAAATTACTAATAGAAGTTATGCTGTTCCGATGGATTTCTTTGCAGTGTGGCAGGCCACCTCCAGATAGGAAGAGGGGTGGAAGTAGTCCTAGTAATACCCTGAGCACTTTCAGAGCCACAATGCTCTGAATACAGCTCAATGCCCCTGCCCTGCCTAATATTAATGTTTGTTATTCTGTAGAATTCAGAAATATAAAGGCTTTACTTCTAAACAATAAAGCACTTTCTTCTATAGTGAAAGTCTCAAGTCTCAACTTTTGAAAATAGTTGTTCTACAATTTTTAGAGCTTCAAAAACAGTATGCACTTTGTCATGAAATAAAACAGACCACAGAAGATTTTATATTTTGGTGTAAATAATTTTATTTACATCAGGAGGGGTTATTGCTGAAGTACTTAAATATAAAACATTTAATTCATGTAGTACTCCATTTAATGGATTGAAAATTAAAATGGTGTACGTAATTATTTCTACTCAAGTACATCAAGATTGTTCTCTTTGCAACTAATCTCTTCTATTTCACTTCATCAGAGTTGTTTCCCAATAATACATTTTGATAATTTTTCCATTCTTGTCTCAGTATACCAAGCATGACTTACATGACACAGGTTTTCAAAGTGGCATTTATTAATTTTTTTACAACAAATCTATTATTGGGCAAAACTATTGCACTCAGAGCTACAAATCATACATATATTTTATCACTATAAACATTAAAACTTAGGTACTTCATAAGCCCATTTTCATTATCTTGATTAGGCTGGCAGAAAAGAAAGAAGTCTTTTTTTTAAATAATATTTACAATCACATTTCTCATGTTGCATTTATAAGTATCTATATTTTATGAAAGTTTTCGCATTTAAAAGTAATAAAATTAATTTATTATTAAAATAACAATCGCAAAAGAGCAAATGCAATCAGCTTTCAAATTGAAGGGGGGGGGGAGAGAAAAAAAGAAAGAAAAAAAATTGAAGTAACAACTCAAGGAACAATTGTGCTATTACAAACTTAAGAATATTCTTAACGATTGACCAAGCGATGACTGTTGAGAAATGCAGTTGCTCTAAACAAATCCTTCTGGAGTGGAGCACAAGAGGCTTTACTTGCTCATAAATGTGCTTTAAATATCTACACACCAAAAACAAATGTCAGCAGGATATAAAAGTCCATTCTTTCAATACAGAATTGTACAGAAAATCATAATTTCTCTTATTATAATTTTTTTAAAAACTAATATAAAATAACTTTGTAAGATGACAGTTGCATACTTTGCTAACTGTTTCATTTCCACATCACATGAACATTCACAACTACACGATTCACTGATCTAGATATAATTATTTCTGCTTTTCAACACGGTACTAGATAAATGATCCCTCAAACAAAAATCAAAAGCATTTGTAAGCACAATTAGGTTTGTACCCAATCATTACTAGCATTAAAAAATTCAATTTCTATCAGGTACAGCCTTCAATTATTGCGTGTAATGTTACACTAAAACATTATTTTAATTAGCTGCAGAAGCAACGTCAAACAAGGTCATAAATACACTTAGGCCAGGTTTGCAAAGTACCAAACACTATTTGCAACACACAATCATGTCAGGTTAAGAAAATTGTTTTAGAACAAAGGGGGGAAAAAAGATATAAAAGAAATATTTTGTACAAAGTTTGAATAATACAATGTGTTATGGCTGCTTTCCTTGTCGAAAGCAAAGGTTGGACTTATAATTTTTCCCCCCTTCCTTTCCATGTATACAATTTAACAAAACTTAGAACATTGTTTCAAATTCATTTGTTACTATTTTTCAAAACAATTGTATCATTTAACTAAAAACAGCCAACACCAATAAGTGATATGGATGAGATGCAGAAGATAGATTGAACATCCAGCATGATGATATGACAGTGAAAAATTGAAAGAAAGTACATCCGCACAAATGGCAAAAATTTCATGCACACCACACTCCACTAACAGATCACCTCTGCTTTGTCAGATCAGTTAGAAACTTTGTTTTCCATTCCTTTCATCACACTCAAGCATGATGTCTTGCTGCCAAACTCAATTCACTAATAAGCCAGATGGAAGCAGGTCCTCAAGGCCAAGTAATTAACTTTTTTTCTTTTTTCTTCTCAGGTTCTTGTCCTGAAGTATCATTTAGCTACAAATAAAATACATTGTCACAATGAGTATTCGCAAGACATTTAGCACCAAATGTAATAAAAATGAAACAGTCTTTCAGCAGGAACAATTTTAAGAACAGTTTTGCAAACATTTTATTATTCAGAAAATCAGAAGCACTTAAAATTATAGTATGTGAAATATAGTATTATAAATCATAAGACTGAAAAGAACACCAAGTCCAAGAAAAATACTGTCAATGATGTACTCCATCACTGTTGAACATTGAAGTTCTTCCATTAGTCAATAGACAGCTCTGTTTCCTTGTAGTTTACAGAACATTAGCACTTCTTTTCCATGATATAATTAAAGAATTTTAAAATGCATGCCACTGTATCCAAATGGGGAAACTCTTGGATCAAATTATACATCGCAAAATAAAAGCAATCTCTAGACCAGTCACAGTACTCAAATTGCACAATTTCCACCTTCAAAATTTGAAACTGCAAATTCTGAAATATACAAGACTATTCCTTTTATTAATTTTAAGTTAAGATCATTGAGAATTTTCAATTATTATTTGCAGTTCTTTGTTTTCTTACAAATGGAAGTATTTTATTAAATATGAGGGTTTTATTGGAGAATCCAGAACTAAGTACTCATTGACAGAAAATGAATTGAATTGTTATCATTCATTTATCTCTAGCATACTTATGGCAAGTGGCTCTTCTTGGAGTCCCGCCACGTAAAATAAGGCAAATTCAATTCAATTCCTCAAATTTTACCATGATTAATACAATCAAATTCAACATAAGAATTTAAGTGGGACTTACCTTCATGGAGGCACTAAGTGATCTTTTTAAGATAACTTTTGCAGTACCATTTGGCTTTTCTTCGACACTGGGTGAAGTATTAGTCTTATGTTCTCTATTGGTTCCTTGTTTATCATCTTCTATTAGTCCATTTTCAGAATCACTCTTCCTTCTCTTGATCTGAATATGATCTAAATCACTGGATTTGTTACTGCCACTGGTAAGTCTGATTTTTCTCCTTTCAAAATTCACAGCATCAGGGGGTGGCTTCAACCTGTCACCAATTCCTAAACCAACTCTAGGCTGAGCAGAACTTGCTTCTCCAAATCCAATGGATACACCACTGCTATAAAATTAATACACATAATGAAAAATAAATGAAATTATTTCTAATATAAATATGTCTGGCACAGAAATTCTCAACTCACTGGGTTTCTTGAGGCTTTTTCATATGACCTTCTCTTTTCTTTTGCAACTTGGTCATTAATTTTCCACGACGATTTTGCCTGTATTTCCTCTGAGGTAACGGAAGAGCAATCCGTTGAAACAATTCCACCAGGTTGTCTTTGCGCATTACCTGAAGATGTTTTAAATTCATACATTTCTGTGGATAAAACACACTTGAAATTATACATTACATTTTACCGGCAAGTCTAGAGAGGCAATAGTAATATGCACTGGCGTCCTCAACTTACATAAACAACTTTATTTAAAAATAACAAAATGTACACACGTTTTTCTTCCATAAAGTGACACAGGCTGAGAAAATAGATATTAAAATACACTCTCCTCGGTATTAAGCGAAAGCATGCTGGTAGATACGCACCTGTTCTAAAACATGAATCAACGAAGCTTTCGTTAATAAGTGTGGCTGCAAGAAAATAATATCGGTTTCATCATTTGTCGACATTCTTCTTCTCTTTTCTTCAAACGTTCATAGGTAATCACTCCCCTTGCTTCCTGAACACTGTGCGCGTGCTCTACGAGCCTGTTTTGTTTTCATAAACATATGCCAAAACCAACGACCCAAGCGCGACAGCAGCGCCCAAACCATGCCAAGCAAAATCGGACCAATGGTCATGCACGCCTCCGGAATTCTTCCTATCGGTTCTCATTGGTTACCATCATTTCTCGTTCTCGTTATGACATGAATGTGGTAGTGAAGTTGATTATTGGATTATCGTCAATGACCGTTTACGCATATCAGTGCCAGATCAGTGCATTGGTAGGTCTCAAAAAATGTTTCTTGTGTGATATGTAAAAGAGTGTTTCCGTTTTGTTTTTGGTGTTGCACCTGACAGTGTCGTCGTGATGTGGAAGCATGTTGCACCGCATTCGCTTAATCGAGTTGAATTTCTGTTGACACTACGAATTTCGTTTACAAGTCAATTCTTGCGTTCAATAATACTGAAAGCAAATGAATTCAAGCGCTCTGAATTATTGTAATAGTGACCCAAATGACGATTTCTGATGTTGTTTTGGCGGGAATGACGTCAATTACGCGTGCTACCTTACTAGTTACTACCCCTACGCGGGGAAGCTCGCTGTGAAGTAATGATCGAAGGTTTGTGATTTCACGTCGTTCGTATAGAAATTAAATTGTCGTTGATTGTGCGCAAGAATCAAACGTGCTCTAAGTTATTGTAAAGTGTTCCTTGTTGATTTTAGTTCCACATTGTGAAATATGTGAATTATTTTGCGCGTAGCCCTTTGAGAAAGGATGTAGTAATTACGTGTGTATACGTCATTTTGTTTATCGTTGGGAAGTGTCAAGTTGTCACGCTTATTGAACATTTTCTTCTCAGTAGGTGAAGATGAACGTGCTTTAGTCCCGACTAAGTCATGTTTTCTGTAAGATTAGTGAAGGCAGATTATTATATGAGCACTCCAATACCTGGACTGGATGCTAGATATTCAGAATTTAGAGGTGTTGAAGTGAAGCAGGTGCCAGTTATCAGAATTTTTGGCTCCACTGGTTTAGGTAAGAAATATACCTTTTGCTATATTGTAATTTTTTATACAAATAATGCACCTATATTTGCAAAGATAATTTGTGTTGACCCTTTTTATTACAGGACAAAAAGTTTGTCTTCACCTTCATGGAGTTTTTCCATATATCTACATACCGTATGATGGTTGCATTGAGAAGGAAAAATTTGTATATCAAATTGCATCAGCAGTTGATAAAGCTCTCAATGTATCACTGGGGAACTCAAATTCACGAACTCAACATGTGTATAAAGTAACTCATGTGTCTGCAGTGTATGTATGTCTAAAGCTATTTAAAATTGTAAACTAGATTTGGGTAATTGATTCTTGTATTAGACAGAGAATTTGTTAAGGACTTGCAATGCTGTGGTGCAGTGGAACTCTTAATGTCTCATACCAGTTGCCTTAGATTTAAACATTGAGCAGTACCTTGGTTTTACTTTAAAATATGAATACTCTGTAGATGCCTGCAACCTAATAATGTGTTTGCAAAAATAAACAAAGAAAAGAGTGAAATAGAAGTGCTGTCATAAATAGAATAACAAAAGGCAATTCAGCTAAGACTTTCCAAACTCTACTTACTATAGTTTTAGGAACAATATCCATTTTCATGGTTGAATTGCAGTGGTAAAACTTCATGAATATTGCTGGTCATTTCATTATTGGAAATGATATTCAGTAAACTTTTGTGGTTGCTGTTGTCTGTGTTATTATAATCTTCAATTGGTTAAACGTTATAAAAATAATATATTAGAACTCCAAGTTATAAGTATGATCATTCAACAAATTGTATTGGAGGTACTACTAGTGAGCAAGAGACTACATTGTTGTGCTATGATGTACTCCCTAAATCACAGCAACAATTTCCTACCTTGTCTTTGTGAATGTGTGTTACCTTGTAATATTTATAAGATGTATTTAATGATAATTGAGTTAAACTCTGAGGCAATGATTTACAAAATAAATGAATATCAATAAAATAATAATGATATTAAAGATAAATTTAAATACATATGACTGCACTACGCAGCAATGCATATTGTTTCACTAAACTATTCCACTTTTCAACAGCCTTCTGTGCCTTTCACAACATTTACTGAACTATACAACACAAGTTACTTAAGTTTTAACATTAGACACTTTCACATTATTGCATTGACAATTTTGAATTTCTCCTTAAGCACAAACCCCTTATTCTCATTCTTAAATGTCCGTGTAAGTTCGAGTACCGTAGACATTCCCTTTAGTTTTTAAAATATTATGCTCATCAAAATTATTTAATTCAGTGAATTCATGTTATTTTTATTTTCAGACCATTTTATGGATACCACTCACAAAACCATCAATTTCTCAAAATTTATTTTTATAATCCTGTTATGATAAAGAAAGCTTCAGATCTCCTTCAGGTGAGTGTTGTACATTACCTATGTCACAAGCCTGTGAATAGCATCAACATTCTTACTGTTTTGCTTTGCTTTTTAGAATGGTGTGATCCTGGGACAGGTGTTTCAGCCACATGAAGCTCATATACCATTTGTATTACAGTTTTGCATGGATTACAATTTACATGGTATGAGTTTTGTAAATTTGGCTAGTGTAAGATATCGTCAGGGAATCGTAGAAGGGTCCAATTACAAACCAGCTCCTTTAGAAAATGTTCCGGAAGAATTCTTGTTACCTGAGCACATTTTACGCATCAGTACATGCAGTTTAGAAGTAGATGGTGTTGCTGCAGATATATTGAATCGACAGGACATCTCAGGTAAACTGTAATATCTTTTCTTATGTGCAGTTGACTCTGGTTATTGTGAACTATAGGTTATTGCGATGAATATCACTGGTCCCATTTTACTTAAATTTCAAATGAACACAAGATTTGGTTATAGTGAACTCTGAACATTGGTTATAGTAAGTGTAGGAAAAACATCCTTAGAAATTAATTCACTCCTGAAAACCAATATATTGCCTCAGTGTCACAAGTTCCAACAGCTTAAAAAAAATATTCTCATAATCATTAAAGTCCCCCTGAGGTGGAGGTAGCAGACCCAGAATGGGGACATTTACGATGATCTTGTACCATTCAGTTTCATTGCAGAAATAAAGACCATGTCTTACGGGATGTGCAACTGCTTGTTTCAGTATCAAGCTTGACGTTCAAGGGACAAGGCACATAGTGTTCTGTGTAAGCAATAGGAAGCATGCGATGGCCACAGTCTCAAAGCTTAGTGACACCTGCCGTGTAGAAAAGCGATCTGTTTCACTTGCTGTTTGCACCATGACACTACTGAAAGGATCTCGTGTGGTACTAGATAAGTAATAGGGCCTTCAGAAAGTGAGATTCCTGTCCCACTTTCTGAGGGCCCAACACTGCAAGAGACATTGAAGATTGTCAAGACTACATTATAATATTTACAGAGAGTGGACAATGCAGAATTAAGTGCAGAGAGAGTGTACTCTGGAGAAGGATCTAGAGAAATCACTAAAGAAAAATTTGTTCATTGTATTTTGCTGTATCTCTCAACAAAATCAATGTTATAGAGAAATTCCATTTAGTTTTGACATTGTGAACCTAAAAAGTTAATCCCCCGAAGTTCACTATAACCAGAGTAAACTTCATACATCAAAAATAGATATAGAGTTCACATATTGCATTTATGAGATGGGCATTGCTCCTTAAATATATTTTATCTTGCGTGATGTTGTAATACAATATTCCAGAGAATTACTCTTGGTTAGTTCAGAATGGGAAGTATTGCAACAGCTTTATTGCAGCTTGAATAACTGAGATTTCAGCTGTAAGTGTATAGAAGAGGGGATATTTTGAACCTTCAAATTTGAGAAAAGGTGGTCTTTTGCTATTCATAATGTAAAGCTGCCTTCCAAGCTTGTAGTTAAGAAAAGGGTATAACAATCTATTTGACCTAAAACTTATTTATTATTTCTTCTTTTTATCTGTAGGTCAATTAACCAGCAATCCTGGCCTTAAAGCCATATGGGATGAAGAAAAAGAGAGACGACGGAAAGAAAATCGTAACTCTCAGTTTACTCCGCAAAGCACTCAGATTCGGCAAACGCCACAAACTGCAAGTGAAAAATTCCATCTTGGAAGATTGAAGAAACGCCTGTCTGAAGTTGCTTTGCTGGTATGCAAATTTGCTTTCCGTTGGATTGTGCTGTAAATAGTGTGCCACAAGAATATGATGGTGACGATCAAATAATAATAATAATTAAAGTAAAAACAGTGGTAATGATAGTTAGAATTATATTTACTCCGATTTTCTTTTATAGAAATTAGAAATTTTAATTACCTGCTGTTACAAATATGAGTATACAGTTGTGATTGTGATTAAAAGTTCATTGTGAAGATAAATTAGGATTTTTTAAAATACGTTTTTCAACTGGAGTAAAACCATTTTAGTTTGAAAATAGTTGCTGGCATTTTTTGTTGAATTCTTGAACTCTTGGACAATTCTCCACCTTCACTGATTTTTTTAAATATTTTCGTGACATTCTTGCCTTCTGGATTTCTTCCATTATTTCATTATGTTTTGTTTTTTTCTGAAATGGAAAGCATGCAATTTTTTTGAAATAGGTCTTACATTGTTAATATTTACATAATGAGGTCTTTCCTACACATTATTGCATTTGTGAGTACAGGTTCTTCAAATGATTTCCTATGACGTTTCTTAAAAACTCAAAAATTTTCTGTAAAATTAGCTCGAAATTGTGCATTTTCAGAAAAAGTCAAACATCATTTTCCAAAGAGTGACTCCAAAATTTTCTATTAAAATTTGCATACAGGAGTATGTTTTATCCTTTTGTAGTATTCTGAAAGATATTTCAATTGTACTATTAGGGACTGAGAAATTAAGAGACTGTGAAAAAATGTTGTTTTGCTGCCGATACATAGCAGATGGGAAGAGGGTGGGGCAGTAATAAAAAGCTAGCCTAGACTAAGGAGATAAGAAAACTAACTAGTGGGAGAAAGTCTGCCTTTCTTTAGGACCAGTAAGAGTACATATTATTTCTGATAATTTTGACTACCATTAACTTTTTCCCCCAATGCAGAATGAAAATTCAAAACTTACAATGGAAAAATCTCCTGGAGAGAAACCCAAGCCGTATCCTGCACCCACACCAGACGGAAATGATTATTTGAATGCATCAGTGTTACTTACTCATGTTAATTCTTTGTGCCATGAAAAAGAACCTGAAAAATATGCTGTAGAAAAATTGAATGATACTCGATGTGAAGAAGTGGACAAAACTGGGATGTATGCACACTCGGATTCATCAGATTCTGAAGCAATGTCCAGTCAGTCTAGTGTGTGTAAGTTTTATCCGCATGCTTATGAAAACAACTTGAGCTTAAATTTCTGCCTGGAACACTGTTATTGAAACTTTTTTTTTTTTTACGTTCAGATCAGACACTTTGTTGAATCGCTAAATTTTTCATTGTCATTTTTTAGTGAAACAGTCCAGTGCATAGAAGCCGCTAGTTCCAGATTTTGCAAGACAGTTTGGTTAATGTAAATTTTGTTGTCATTTTTAGTTGAACAGTCATGTGCATTAAGCCAGTTCCAGATTTTTGCAAGATCTGATTGAATGCATAGTGTCTTAGGTTCACAACAGCAAGAAGCTGGCTGGAGATCGATTGTTATATTTGAAAGAGAAGCGCATCAGCACAATGAGCTCTGAGCAATCATTCAGGATTGCAACGAATCAGAATCTGGAATTTCTTGACAGTCCCTTAATAAGAAAAAGATATCTTTATAAAATGCACATGTAGCTGCAGCCCCCCCCCCATAACCCACATAGAAAATGAGAAAAGCATGGTAACTATGATATGAGCTGTTCTTAGTCCGTTGATGCGCGTTTGCAGAGAAAAGGTTTGTTCAGCACACTCGCATTGTTTGCTAGTGTAGGTAAGATTGTATTAATTGCGAAGAAGGAATGCGTAGTAGAAAGAATGATGAAAATATATGGTAGACTTTTTAAAGAAGGCAGTTCATCGCTTACAGGACCAAGGAAAGTAACATTTTTGAAATAATGAAAGAAAAAGTGGATAATTGAAGTTCTTGGATCTAGATGATGATTATCATCAAAATTATGGTTTCTGTGACATTATTTTTTGCTCCTGCCATCAGTTGTCCATACATGGTGTTACTTTGATTTATGTCTTGCTGTGGTTGTCATTTTTATGGAACACATTTAATCTAAAATGTTAACTTACATCTCAAAAGTGTTTCTGTGTGGGTTATCGTGTTTTATACTTAAACGCTTCAATTGGGAACAATATATTACAAAGAATAACATGCACTATGTCAATTATTACTTGGTGCATTGAAGAAAAGATTGTGTCTTAAATATTAAAGTGGTTGGTGTCTTTGAATGAAAAAATTACTTTGTCCCGCCTCTACAGTATTTATTTTTAAGTTTTTTCCATGATATTTATTTCAAGTAGGCAGCAGTAACTTCAGGCTGATGGGACACATTTGTATAACAAGTGCTTTACTGCAATGTATTAATATTGATATGTTATCTATATTTAGATAGAATTATATAAAATAATTTGATCGTGGAACATGGAAATTCTCTAGGCAATGCAGTGCTTTGCAGACTTATGTTACTCCAACTTGGAAATGCATAGTAAATTATCCATTGGATTAGGGTTAGGCTAGGTGTAATCATGGAAATAGAAATTAACGAAGAATACAGTCTGACTCCAAACTACACACATTGTCTCTTACTAGTTTGCAGAAATTTGCCACCAGCAAATTGATGACCTCTCACCACTCACTAGCCACCAGTTTTCTGATTCCTATTTATTACGTAATGTCTGGTATTTTGGCTAATGTTGGCATGAGCCACAAGATATCAGTTAAATAGAGGTGATTGAGCATGAAGCATCTTATGTGTTAACAAGAAGTATGTTGGCATAAAAATGTATTGGAAATAACGCATTGCACAGATTCAAGATTGCTTATTGTAAATGATGTAGAACAGAACTTCATAGCTCCAACTCGAAAATACATGGCAAAGCATCCACTGATATTTGGTTAGTTGGTATCCTGGAAAAAAAGAAATTTAAATCATTGAAACTTAAGCAAGAAACAAAATCTGTAGTTTAGTCTTAGAAATTTTCCATTGGCAGTCTGATTCCAATTTATTACATACTTTGCTATCTTCATCACCATTAGCATACTTCATTTATCATAGCCACCAATATTTTTCTAATAGGCACTTCACATAGCTAAATTTTGAAGTAAGGCATCAAAGCGTATCGCAACTTCGCAGTTTATTAACCCTGTTTGTATAATGTGAATTAATTAGCTAATTAACTGCCATACTATTGCAATGAATTTAATTTCTTTAATTTGCTATAACTAGATAGTGACTGATCAGCAATTATTCGAACCCTCTTGTGTATATACATGAAAACCATTAGAACATGGTCCTTGGTATTTGGTTATGATTGATTTAAGAATTGATCATTATTTCATAATTTTTATAATGAAAGTTGTCCCGTATGATGATCAATAGTAAGAAAGAAAAAAGAAGAAAGAAAGGGGGTTGTTGCTAATGATATATACTTTATTCTATAAATTTGATTTCAATTTTCTATGATAAAATATTTGTATCCGTGACATAATGCTTTTATTGGTCAAATATCAGTGTTAGGAACATCTCCATATGAAGTTCAGTTCATTACTCTTCACAGTATTTCATCAGAAAATATAGATTGGTAAATATTTTGCATCAATTTCAAAGGCACATGAACTGTGAATGTTGATTTTAAAACAAATAATGCAATTAATAGGTTTCTTGGAATGTTTAATATTCCTTCTTAATTTGTAGATTTAGATAGGATTGATTTTTATCCTATAAGTGGAATGCATGTGGTAATTATTGTTCACTAATAAGTGAATATAATTTTTAATATTTGTGTTGTTAAATACTTGAAGACACATACCAACATTAAAAAACATTTAATGTAGGACGATGCAGGACCTGGTAAATTTATTTCTTGAGACATGGAAATTCTGCTAAATAATTTCATTACCAAAAGCCACATAACTAGTCACCTTGTCCGGTGAAGAGAGCAATGTGAAGTATAATTAATTACCAAATATTTTCAAACAATTGAAATTTTTGGTTTCCATCAGGTCCATTGTGGTTAATAATAAGTAATTCAAAACCATGGGTAAAACCAGGAACACATAACATTGAGTGACTTAATTTCTTAAACTGAGCAAACAGTACTTTCTTTGAATTCACTTTTTCATGATTGTCAGCTTAATGTAAACTTATTAATGCAACTAGAACTTAGTTACAGCACAATTATAATCCTTCAATCTTATTAAAATTTTCAGCTTTAATATTTTTAGTGATGCTACAAGTGGCATTATAAAAATAGAGAATTAGTACTACTATAAAAAGTCATTTTCACTTCTGAGAATTCTCATGATTTACAATTTAATAAATATTCTGTACAAAAAAATGTTATAAACTAAATAAATTTAAAACTTGAAGGCAATTTTATGATGCTCTTTATTTTGTTTAGGAAGAACCTTTTGGAGTCTTTAAAATCTACATTGCATTGGATCACAGTGATAATACTGAGAATTCTCAAGAAAGAAGGTTTTCGATTTGTTGATAAGTGAAGCATTACAAATTTTGCTTTCTCAAATTTTCAATTTAGTTTGTTGCATTTTATGTAATAAATTAAATATAAATGAACAATTTAAATTACTATTTGAGAATTCCTATGGAAATTTAGTTTTGTGCAGAAATTAAAATGATGTTAAAAAAATTTTATATCTTATTCAGAGTTAATGTTCAACAGTCCTTTGTCCTTTTCTACTTAAAAACAAACATTTCTGGAGAATTGCTGAAACTTTAGTGGGACAGTATCGAAAACCTAGAAATCCTAATACATATTGTACAAAGTTGGACCAATCTACAATTCTTGAAATGGTAAAGTAAATTGTAGCAAAGATATTGGATTTATCCGACTCCACTAATGATCCGTCAAAATGCATTGCAGCCAGCTCTTCAAGAGAGCCGATTTTTGAAGCTTAGGGATTGATATGTGATATGCTAATCTCAATACTGCATTAATAAGTATTAGTTCCCTCAGTCAGTCTTTACAACCAAATAGAAATACATACCACCAAATAAGTCCTTGCAGTTTCCTCACAACAAACAGTTGCTGATTTTTTATGGTAGAGCAATCAGCTCTGTTGATAGTGTTCTAAATTTGAAGGAGATTCCAATCTTAAAGGTGAGGCTTGAATTGGAAGAGGCCGGGGCAATATAATGATGGCTCACAAATCAGTCATACAAAGTTAGTTCTTAGAATTGCCTCCAATTACTAACATAAAACGTGAACTGAGAACAAAAATGTTCATGAAACCACAATATTTATATAGAAAACTGCTCAAAGCATGTTCACATATGAAGAAATCTCAAGATTCACATTTGGCTTAAAAATTACAAATAATATGAGGTTTATCATTTTGTTGCCCTGACCTCATCAAATTTATTTTTGCAGTTGATATATCACTTGTGTTTGTCCAATTGCTTTATCTGTAAGTAGAAATAACTGAAACTTTTCCTGGGCATTAGATAGAATAAATAGTTGCTTTTCAACTTTAAAACAGTAGAATTAATTGTTGAATATGAATTTTTGATAGAATAATTTAATATTCAAATTGGACCTGATATTTTCTTTGAATTAGTCTCTTCAATTATATTTAATACAGTGGACCAACAATTCTCATCTGCATTTTCCTGACAAATAATTGAGTAGCACTGACAAACAAACCCAAATTCAAACAGTCAACCAGCTATACAATAGTATTATAGGCATGGTACTGTGTGAGAGTAACCATTCTAACATTCCCAAGCATGAAATTAAATTGCTCAGAAAATCGAACAGTCTTTTTAATTGTATCATGAAAGACTATTTTGTTTTTTATTTAATTTATATACTTTTTATTTTTGCTACACGTTTCTGACTTTGATTCATACTACAAAGTGAGAGCACCCAAAAGACATAAATCTCAAAAATTTAAATAAAGTTCAAAGAGATATTCTTTTGTAGAATACTGCTTCCAAATCACATTTGGGTTCCACCAAATGACATGTTCCAACAACTTGCCTGCCCCCTGAAATTTGTCTCTTTGAGATTCAAAAATCTTGGTTTTAAAGGCTTGAGATGCACACTTTCTGAGTCATGCATGCTTAACATGTATATTGCAGTAATCTGTTTTTATGCCATAATCTGCAAACTTCAATTTTTGCTTTTTTGTATGCTATTTATGTAGTAAAGAGAAAGTCATGTAGTGCTGTGGCAAAAACCGTTGCTTTTTTCCAAACAGATTCTCTTTTTGTGGGACCCTCAAAGCAAAAAACTGGAAAAGTTTTATTCCTATAATCCTGTAAATTACTTCCTCCCAACACATGTACACAATTATTGTGAGTTATTGATGTAGAAAATTGGTTGATGGCAAAATGTATGCCTGTCCATCTATCTGTGAACAATGCTAACAGCTAAACTAGGCATGATTTTCAAACAAATTGATATTCCTTAATCCATCTAGCTAATGGTGTAGCTCCTTCTATTTGAAATAGATATTTTAAGTTTGGGGTATATTTTAATGTGCAATTTAAAAATTTTCTCAAAAATAGCTTCAATTTTTTTTATTTTCATAGAAAAAAAATTAAATAAAAACTAGTCTCATGGTCATCAAATTCTGTTAATTTTTGAAAATGACAGGCATTCAAAATCTTTTCAGTGTGTTCCGAAATGAAATTTATTCTCCACAGTTAATTCTTGAATGCTGCATTCATTTTTTTTAAAACAATTGTTTTCTCACAATTTTGGGTGAAATATGTGCAATATTAAAAACAACTTTTTCAAAGTGGCTCCAAACTTTAAACAAAATCTCTTTCTACAAATAGTGCTATGTGCACTTGAATAACATGACATGCACGCCATTTTGAGGTATTCTTTTAATGTTTCTAAAATTACTAAAATGTTCTCTCTCTCGCATTTTAGTGCAAGTGCTTGAAATAATTTCTTACAAATTTTCTCAAAAACTCAAAAGTTTGTGAAAATAAGCTCAATATTGCTAATTGAACAACTGTTCAAAAACTTACAAATTTTTCAATGAAAATGAGCATTTAGAAATAGGTTTAACATTTCTGTATTATTCTTAGTCATATTTTCATTGTACTATTAAGGTAACAAAAAATTGACAAAATGTGCAAAATTAGGTGCGAAGGGGTGGGGCAAAACTGAAAAGGTAGCTGAGACTAGAGAGATTAAGAAACTAACTTGTATGAGAAATTCTATGTCATTCTGGAGCATTGATTGTTTTCATCTTAAATCTGAAGCTGGACTGAGGAGTAATTCCCTACCCGGAATAAAACCTTGCAAGGTATTAGTATGTCACTGGTTTTGTTTAAATTGTTAAAGCTGTAATGTAGCCTTTGCGTATTATATTTATAGAGAATTTTATCAGCACTAATCTGTGCTGTTAATAATAAATAAAAACATAAAGATAAATTTAAAATATTAATAATTATTACACATTATTTTTGCTACATTGGATTCTGTAAAACATTTAAAATTATTTTGAAGCAAGGGGGGTGGGTTGAAAAATATGACTTTAGAATGGATTTGGTATCCCTAAAACCCTTTATCTAATTATAACTGAAATCAACTTTTTCAACTGCAAATGCAGATTTGAATTGTAGACCTTTCTTAAACATTACGGTATCTGATTAAAACATAGGAATGTCAAGAGTGCAGAAAGGAAAATCAGGACTTTTATACCTAGGGGTGACCTTTTTCTACATAGACAGGTACAGTAATAATATATCCATGTAATCATCCCAGGAATACTTAACTTCATTTTTTTAGTTATAGTATATGTTGTTTAGACTTTTGGCTATTTAGTATTGATATTTATTGTGTAAGAAGTGTGTTTTTTATTTACTTTTACATATTATATTAAAATTAATTTTTGTCTTATTCTGAAAAATATAAAGATTTTATGTATGCAATCTGGTAAAATTATTGATGATTCTAGGTCTGGCAGCAAAACGGAAGATTCAAGCAGCTCTTCTACACCAGATTGTTTTGTGCTTCTCCAAGTAGATGGTGCTAATGATGTTTTAAAAGAAGAAGATAATGAAGTGAACCAAATACAACTGAATCAGGAGGAGACTCAACCAGTGCAGAAGGAAATTTTAAACCCAGCGCTCCCGGAGTCAGAGATGTGTTGTGATACCGTAGTTCTACCTCTCTTACCTTGTGATGATTCTCTGCCTTTGTATATAGAACCTGAAATTCTTCCAGAGAATGAGTTACAAGTGCAGACTGGCAGTGATGTAGACTGTAAGGAAGAAGAAATGAAAATAGGTGTATTATTGCCAATAGGAATATCTGGTAATGCTGATGATTTCTCAAATGAGCATTCTGAAGATTATTTACTGAATATTGAGCAGCCTAATGAGGAAAAATCGGGGTATTTCTCTGAGCCTGCGAGTATAGATGGTCCAGCAGGAACGGATCAAGATTGCCTTGCTGAGTGTTTACTGTTGGGAGATCCATGGTTAACTGCCCAGCCAGCTTCTTCAGAAAAGGATGAATTCCTTGAGGAAAATTTCTCCTCCCCTCTCAAAGACCCTTGGGCAATTGATACAGAGAACAGTGGTTGGATTCCTGCAAATGAAAAATATTTTAGTGAAACATCTATCATTACTTTGCCAGAAGTAGATGTGTCTTCACAATATGAAACTGTAGATCTTGCAGAATTGTCTGTGAATAAAAAATCAGAACCAAATTCTGTAACTTCTTCGGAAACAAAAAGAAGACTGTGTAGTTTGATCAAGTCCAGAACCAAAGCAAAGGAATTACAAAGTAGTGATAAAATGAATAGTGAATTAATTAGTGTTGATGAAATTGTGAACTCTGAAGCAACATGTGTGACTGAGTATGAAAACTCCACTTTCAGTACAATTTTCCAGGGTACAGATTATGAACAATTCCTTGATGAGTCATGTTCTATTCTTAATGGTGTAGATGGAAACTTCCTGAATGAAAGTGGTCTTGGTAATGATATCAAAATGTTGGGTTCTAGTGCCATTGAAGAATACAATAAAAGTAAAGAAGAATTTCTTGATGATATGTGTAACAGGTTACGGGAAGGTCTTGAAGAAGCAGTTCTTGACCACAGCCATAATACATCAAAACCAAAGAAATTGCCATTATTTCCTCATTTGAATAGAAGTAGGGATGAAACTGTTGCAAGGCAGTGGCTTCTGGAGTCAAGAAATAGTGGAGGGTGAGTGTCATCAGTAGTTTCAATATTTGTTATTTTAAGTAAATTATGAATCGCAGTGTTTATAATACAAAAGAGTATCTCAAGTATCTCTCAGATTGAAGTACAGAGTAATTGGGCAGCAACATTTCCGCTACTAAGCAGTGCAAGGTTTTATCATTCTATTGCACTGAATAGATTTTGACTTGACTCAACCCTTGCCAAAATTCCACACATTGTAGAGGTGAGAGAACACTGAATTGCTGCAATGTTTTACAATTCCATTCTTGATAAATTAATTAAGATTTAAATCGAAGTATTTTGGGCCAAATTAAGTTTGCTCATTGAAAATAATTTTATGATAAAGTTGAGTTGCTTCACTTGTACACTTTTAAGTTGTCTGTGATGTTGAACCTTCAGCCTCTGCAATGTGCATAAAACAACCATAAGTCAGTTCTCGGTGCTACGGTTATAAGACACACAATATCCCGTGTATCTATAAACCTATCAATTGAAACAACAGGAGTCAATCCTGTGAACCTGCTATAATTTACACCACCACAATGGATTGACATTGCGCCAACATATTTGAAGATATAGTTGTACGTTTTCCTCCAACAACTGTGGTGTTGCATGTCGCAGACCATGTACTTCATAATTTTAATCTTCATTGTCTACTGTAGTTAGTTCAAATTCCTTTTAAATGATACCATTTTTTTTTCTAAAATAGCTGACAATAGCTTGTTTGGAAAGGTATCTCCAATACAAATAATATTTATGATTTATATATGATTGTGACCTAATGAATAATAGTATTCTGTAATTTTTAAGTCTTTTGGTGGAGGTGCTAATTTCCATACTCTAAACAAATGTACTCCAATTCTCAATGAACTAAAGGACAAAATAAATGCAAATCATACAATTTTTCAGAATAACATTAACACAACATTTGTAATAGCTGTTAAAAATAAAATAAAATAAGCGTTAATTTCCTTATTTTAATTTTTGTATTGCAGGTTGAGAGACAACTTACGAAACAGTAAGGTGAATTGCATTACACCAGGGAGCAGAAGGCGAGGAAGAAAGCCCAAATGGATAAAGGAGTTAGAAATGAAACTTTCCAGTTTTGAACAACTTGAAGACGTTAAAAATAATTACCAGCTAAGAAACAGGGGACCGAATGTTAATAAGAGAGGAAAGAAAGCTAAACATTTAAATAAACAGGTAAAAGCAAATCAAAATGAATGTCCAAGTGCAAAGGTCGGTGAATCTCCAGTTCAGTGTCAAGAGCCAAAAACCATAGACAACAGGTCAGTGAAGGAAAGACTAGGCGTATTAGTGAGAAATTCTATCGGGAAAAAACATTCTAGGAAGAAAAGTTCATTGGAAGAGAAAGATGTCTCTGATATTCTCAGTCAAAATTATAGGCCATCACTCAGTACTAGTCTTGCTTCTGAAACTCTGGTTCAGAGTGAAGAGTGTGTGCTTCCTTTCATATGCAATGCCCTACATGTAACAAAAAAAGGAGAGAAATCTTTCATAAATAATGATTCTCTTCAAAATGTTTGTCAAATCAAAGAGAAGGAGGAATGTGATGATAATAAATTTGATATTACTGCAACTTGTCTTAATGAACTGTCTTTGCAATTTGATGAGCATGAAGTTAATTCTAGTGCAATGGATATTCATGACACACTTGTGGCTGCAGATAATGTGAAGGAGGATGTGGAACTTGCTAAGAAAAGAATGGGTCAATATGTGCGACAAAGGCTCGGACTACTCGTAGAATCGCGTTCTAGATTGTGCTCAAAGAGCACTGATAAAGCCTTAACCTTGAAAGTTCCTAATCCTGAGTGTGAAACTAGTGATAATAATTGTAAAGTACTTAAGAGACATCACAGAAATCGAAGAAAAGTTGTTAAGTCGGTAGAGTTGGAGATACCAATTTCTGAAAATGTAAATGTAAGGAATAGCCAAAAGACATGTAACAACCCGCCTTTTAAAAAATCTGAAATGTTTTCTAGTTATGGAAACAGCAATGCTGTAAATACTTGTACAGAAGATGTCAACTCCTTTGAGAAAACCACTCTGTTAGATAGCAAATCTCCTATAAAAGTTACATCTGAAGGTGCAGTATCGCCTATTGTAAATTCTGCCACCTTTGTCAACTCTTCAACAACAAGTTCTACTTCTTCACTGGAAAATGAGTTGCAGACAGGCAGCATACTTATTCTGGAAGAGAAAGACCCAAAAGAAAGAAGCAATATGCCAGATCCACAATATTCCCAGTCCGTGGAAGCTCTTTTAAATTTGTATTCTATTCAGCGGTGCTACGTTAAGTTGCAGAAATGTAATCTGAATGAATGGAAGAAAGTGAATACATTTAAGTGCGAAGATGAAATAAACTCCTTTAAAAGTGCAAGAAAAAAAATGTCTCTTAATGTACATGATGAAAATGTACTGAGCACTACAGATGGACAAAGGAGTTCAGAGGATGTTAATGAAAATGAATTGATTAAAATAAAAAAAAATGTTGACTCTTGCAGTTTTCAAAGTGTGTTACGTGCTAATACAGCCCCAGAATTAGCACGATCATTATTTGACCACAGTAAAAAGCTTCACTGTTCAGAATCGAACATGAAATGTGTGGTTCCTAACAGCCCAAAGTCTCACGATAAAAGTATTAGAAAAACTGGAGACCTGGGAAGTTTGAAGGCTGTTGTTCAGGCAGAATCTCCGCGGGTGGCCGATACTTTGGATACACTACCTGATAATCCTGCACAAGCTATTCGCCACTATGCCCTAGGTGGTGGAACCTTCGTGGACCCATCTGAAAATCAGTCTGTTCGTTTGGTTGGAGATTATCTCAGAGACAGCAATATTGTTGAAGTAGCAAAAATTCCCACTATATGTTACGCAGAGAAAGGAAGTGACAAAACAAGTGAAGAAAATGATCTGCCAAATATTATTAACTCCTCAACAAAGGAGAATATTATCATTAATAAAGATGTTGATCCTTTTAAAAGTTCTGATTTTGAGTTCCTTACATTTACTCGAGGCTGCCCTAGAAAAAGATCTTTAATGAGTGATGAGAATTATCTGAAGAAAAGAGAAAAAATTAATGAAGTAAATCCTTCCAATATTGCTAGTGTTACTCCTAATTATGTCAACTCACCAATCTTGGGGTCTCAAGAAGTGAATTTTGAAGGGAAAGGTGTAGAATATGTTTCAGAAAATACTGGTAAAGAAGAATTTGAAGAGAATTCTAAACATGAATTTTTGAATAATGAAAAGCAGTGGACTAGTAATAATGTGAAAAGTCAATGTCTAAATAAGGAGTGTGCAGAGAAAGATTATACCATAATTTCCTCTGGAATTCAGCGACCAGATATGACAGAAGAAATGTCTTCCTTTTTTCTGTCTAAAGATCATGTGACCTGCCTTGATAAACCACAAACTGAGTTTATAAAGCAAAAATTACTTCAGGTAACAAATAATGAATTAGTTCACCAGAAAATGCTCTGTAAGAAAAGGAGATTGTCAGTTGTGCCAAATAATGCTTCTAAAGCAAAGTCACACTCTGTTTTAAGATTACACAAGAAACTAAGTGCTGCCAATAAGTATCAGGCAATCAAATCAGTTCCCTTGAAACGTTCAAGAAGGTTAGCTACTCTAAAGAAATCCCTTTCTGTTACACAGGCTGAAAATAAATGGTTATCACCAACTTGTGCTAACCATGATACAAAGTGGAATTCTTTTCTGTGGTCTAAAAGGATTTCTTCTTCCCATAAAAATATTTATCACAACTTATATGAAGATTTCAAGTCGAAACCCAATGCAGTAGGAAAGAAATTGACTGATAAAATTCAGTAAGACAAGTTTCACATTAAATACAAATAGTGGCAATAAACGTGATGGTTGAAAGAAATAGAAGAACACGTCAAAATGAAGCTTTTTGGAAAAATGAAAGTGATATGAAATTACAGTCTGCTTTAAAACAACCTCAAGTACAAAATTCAGAATTTAAATTACCATCAATTGAAGAGAATTTGAATAGAACAGAAATGATAAAACACGTGTCTGAAAATTCACCATTAAGAGAAACTGTTTCAAGATTACAAAGAACTTGTGTTAGTAAGAAAAAATTAAGTGATTTGAAGCATTGTAGAAGGATTTCTTCTGCTAATTTGTCTATTTCTAGAACGAGTAATGAAGGCCTTCCAGAAAATGTTGAGGAGAAAACAATAGAATCAGAAATGGAAAAGGATCTTTCGAATAATGTTAAATTAAAATTTGCACCTTTAGTAAATGAAAGTGCGGAAGCTTTGCAGAGTAATGAGATAAGTAAAAATGTATGTAATAGCACAGTTGTTATAAAAGAATCATCTCAGCTGAGGTCAGAAAATAAATTTTTGGAAAATGAACTGTTTTCTAACAAAACTGTGATGCTGGCTGCCCCAGAAGCTGTATTTGATAAGAAAATATCCACTTCTGGTTTATTTCAAAACACACGTTTCAAGAAGAAATGTCATAGAGTTGGGTTTAATACTTCAAATCGTTCTAAAAGAACAACATCTAGTAATAGAGTTAACTGTCCACTTATGAACAATGATTTGTGTGAAGGTATTGAAGAAAAAACAAAATTTGATGAGGATATTCCATTTGACATCAATTTAGTAAAAAATAATTCATTGAGTACAAATAATGGAGACTTGCCCAATATATTACATAAAAATTCAACCGAGAGATGTCCACAGAGCACTTCAAAAGTACAATCTAAGTTGCATCAATCAGGAATACAAAATGCAAATGTCAAGTTTCTGAACGAGTCTGTTGCTAATACTACCAAAAGAAAAGTCCCAAAAGATTCAAAAAATGTGCCTGATAAGATGATGAGAATGTCTAAGGAAAATTGTAAAGCTAAGTTAAATTCTTTGAGGTGTTTGAAGAAATTTACTTCTCCCAGAACATCCATTTCGGGATGTAGTAGTAAAGACTCTGCAGAAAGTGGAGAACAGATAGACACGGGAAATTTCTTAAGGAAAAGTGAGCCGAAAGATGTTGATTCAGCTATTCTTATGACAGTTCATATTGTAAAGGAGGAAGTTTGTGAAAAATTGCAGGGAAGTAAATTATTGGAAAATGGAATTATTTGTGATAGTAAGAACACTTCATCTAAAGAACAAAGTTCAGAAAATGTGTTCGGTGCAACAGGGATGGCTAATTATGAAACTGGCGTGCAGAGTGATCCAAGTGTTGCATCAAGTGAGAAGACGCAGCCCTCTTGTGATGTGTTCCAGAATACACTTCTCAATAAGAAGTATTCTTCATTAATGTCAGATAATTTAAAACGTTCTAAAAGAATAGCCTGTGCCAAAAAATGTATTTCAACTCCTGGCAAGGATGTATTAGATGCAAATTCAGAAGTAACAACCAGTGACATAAAACTCAAAGAGAATAGTTCTGTTGTGTTGAAGTCGGAAACCTGTCTAGACTTGGCCAAAAACATTGAAAAGATGGAGAGGGGAACAGTGGAAAAAGAAGTTCATTCAGCTAATTGCACCACAGTTCTTACTGCAAACAATGGTAATGAAAATTGGCAGAGCAGCAAGTTATTGGAAAGTGGATCCATTTGTGATAACAAGAACACTTCATCTAAAGAAGATAGTTCTGAAAATGAATTAATGGATAAAATTGGAATGACAAATTATGAAACTAGCTTGAGGAGTGTACGAAATGTTGCATCGCATGAAAAGACACAACTCTCATCTAGTGTGTTACAGAATACACTGTCCAATAAGAAATATCCTGTATTTCCATCAAATTCGTTAAAACGCTCTAAAAGAATAGCCTCTGCCAAAAAATCTATTTCTGCTTTTAATGAGGATGTTGTGAATGAGAATTTGGAAGCAACATCACATGAAATAAAACCTGAAGAGAGTAGATCTGTTGTGTTAAAATCAGATCCACAAAAAAATATAGGTTTCTCAAATACTACTTGTAAAAGTTCAGCTTCAGAGGAGAGAAATACATCAAAAATAGAATTTAGATCTTCACAGGCTGACATAACTAGTACTCAACGTAAATTAAAGAAGGCAAAATCTTCGCATGATGAAACTTGCTTACAGTATACTGAAGATTTATTAAGTGATACGACACTCTCCATTTCTAGTTTCCCACAAAATTCACATGTTAATGAGAAATGTACAACTGTGGTAAAATCTTTTAAACGTTCTAAAAGAATAGCCACTGCAAAATTCAATTGTGTACTAAATACTATTAGCCCAGCTGAAAATTTAGAACAAAACCTTAGAAAAGGAGAGAATATTTCATTATCTGTTAATTTAAGATCAAATTCATTATTAAGTAAAAATTGTGAAGTCTTGTCAAATGTGACATTAAATGAAAATGCAGCTCAAGGTGACATTTCTGTAGGGGAGTATAGAATGGACCGTTCAGAAGTACAGAGTGTAAGAAACAAGTTGTCAGACAGTGCTGTGTCTTCTCCTGAAGCAACAGATTTGCTAAATACTCAAAAACATCAAGCAGTGTTGATGACTCATGGAAGACTGAAGAAGAATCATAAAGCAAAGTTACTTTCTGAAAAACTATCTAAGAGTCAGTCATCTATTAAAAAATGTTATTCTGCACAAAATATCAATGGAAATTTTGAAAATTTACAACAGAGAACAGAAGGTATATTTGAAGAGAATTTACCGGCTCATAATAATTTAAAACAATTATTGTCATTACGTGAAAATACAAACGAATTGGACAGTTTGGATGCACAATCACAATTAGATCGCGTGGAGATCCAAAGTGCAAAATGTAAGTTTTGTAAGAACATTTCTTCCAATTATTCAACAAATTTTGGAAATAAAGGAAAAACTTCGTCTGGTAACAAAGCTTATCCTACTTGTGTATTACATCAAAAGATTTGTGCTCATAAAAATCATCTAGGTGTGATGAGTTCTTTAAAACGTTCTAAAAGAATTGCTTCTGTTAAAAAATCTATTTCTGGGAATGACAATATTACTGAAAATGTTGAAATGTGCACTGTCACAACCCCCACAGAAGGAAGTGTTTCAACTGATATTCTCCTTACAAAAGATTCAATGTTGAATGCAAAAGTTGGTAATGAATATCGTATTTATGAAACAATTTGTAAAAAAGAAATAAGTGACAGAGCATTGAGAATAATTCCTCAGTCCAATTCATTGTGTTCTCAAGAGCAAAATACCATAAATGAACAGATCTCAATTATGACAGCATCTTCAAATGAAGTATCTAACTGTCAGAACACTCCAAAATATACTACATTCCGTGTAAATACACGCTCCAATGCTGGATTGATAAATTGTTACAAAACGAAACCCCATGCAAGAAAAATTAATTCGCATGTGGTTTCTACTAAAAAGACTACTTGTAAAAATGTTGAGGAAAAATCGGAAGTAGCATCTTCAACACAAAGTATTTCAGGTAATATTCATTCATCACGAGTCTCATTTATAAATGTAGATAATTACAAAATCAGGCTGAAAAATATAAGAGGAAAGAGAAATAAAAATGAATTAGAGTGTGGTGCTAATGATATTACAAACGTGCAATCAAAAGAAGAGCAAATGCAAAGTCCAGAAAACAAACTGTGTAGCCAAGGAGTTTTCCCACTTCATTCAAGAAAAGAAAGAATCCAAGAAAAGGAAGAATTCATTCCAGAAAAAGTACTCATGAAAAAATCTCGTTTCATTTCTAAATTACACCAGAAAGCAGATGTAAATAATAAATATCGTGCAATAAAATTAATTTCTGTGAAACGTTCTATGAGAGTAGGATCAACCCCCAAATTAATTTCTACACATCAACATAATTCTTGCAAGGATTTTGTGGGAAAAGCCATTGTTACATTATCTGAAGTTGATAATTATGTCAAAGTGAAATCGCATGCAAAGAAACATAAGCTGAATGAAAACACAGGAGATTTGCAGGGAGTGAAGATGTATAAAAGCGTTTCTGAAGGTGATAAAAATAAAAGTAATTCTTACAAAACATCCAGCTCTAAAAATACTTCTGTGCATTTGAAGAATCCCATTGTTAAGCTGAATCCTTTGAATTGTTTTGAAAGGATACCATCGATCACTTATGTAATGTGTGGTAATAAAAATAAAACTGATGATTCTGATACACAAACTCGTGAAACAGAATCCACAAATGTTTCAATGAACTTTCAAGAAAGACATGGCCCACAGTTAAATGAAAAAGTTTGTAATGAGAGAGAAAAAAATAAGGAAGGTCACTGTGAGAATAAACAAATCTGTAAATATGAACATTCTATGAATGTTCAAAGGGGGTTGAATCATTCCAGCTTTCACAATGCAGAATGTAACCATTCATTAGATCAAATGACATCTTCTAATAATATGACTGTTTGTCAAAGTACATCCCAAAAAAAGAGGCATGTTAATTCTATACAACACCTGAAGGCTCGAACAAGTAAAAAGTCTCAGAATGATAAATTAAATCAGTCTAAGGTTTGTAAAGAAAAGGATTCTTTCAGTGAATTAACTCATGATCAAGATCTCCTTAATAAGAATGGAGTTGATGTCGAACTCAAAAGTACAACAAAGTTCTCAGAGGTTGCAGTTAGTACTAATATAAAAACAAATATTAGCACAAAAAACAAAAGATCTGACCACACACTTCAAGAGATTCATGAAGAAGTTGCTCAAAGCAAAGAATTTAAGCTGGAACCTTCAAAAGTTGTTAGTAATAAATCAAGAAATCAGTCTATTCCAAATACACTTTCTGGTGGCAAAAAGAAAATAGAAAAGGTCATTAGTAATCCATTGGTAATTAGTGAAGATGTTGAAAGAGTGACTAAGGAATTGCAAACAAATATACCTTGTGTAGATGGTGCAAATGATTCAATTAATACTGATAACTCAAATGATTTCATGCCATTGACTGTTGCAAAACAAAAATTCAGGAAAAGAAGGAATAGGCAAGTCGTAAATATCAGTGATTTGACTTATCTGGAGCCCTCGAGTATCAGAAATTGTGATGATAAATCTGAAAGGTATGGGGGCAAGATTAAAATCCCAATGAAAGATAGTTCAGCAAAGCCATCTAAGAAAGAAAACTTCAAACCTGTAGATGTTGGGAACAAGATGACTTCACTAGACTCAAAGATGATAAGAAGGCATCACTTACACTCATCTGTTCAAATTGCAGTTGGTGCTACTGACCCTGAACCCATGACGCAAGCAATTCTAATGAAGTACCTCTCATCAGTATTAAAGAGAACTGTTACAAAGAGAGATGTTAAAAAATTTCAACCTCGTGTGAAATTAAAGAGATTAAATTGTAGTGATATCCATTCCTTAAGGTTGAAAAGAAGAAAATTTATGAATGAAATGTGTATTTGTGCGGAACATTGTGCAAAAGGTAAAAGTTAGTTAAATTATTCTGCTAGGGTGAAAATTTAACTTTGTGATATTGTGAGGCCGGTGCGAGTGATATGTTGCCTATTTATATGTGATAACAATCATAAATAAACGTATATATTTTATTGAATGTAATTTCTACATAAAAAAAGTATATGGAAATGTGTTATTTGTTCTGTGTAAAGTATATTTTAATTGTGCCTATATAGGTGTGTCACTAGATCATCAGCATTCTGAACGACCCCAGGAGATGACTTTTGGGTGTATCCATCAAGGAGGACATTTTGTTAAAGTCCTTTGCCAGTGAGTGTTATACTTGACATCCTAGACATTGAATTTTTACACAGGATTTGCACCCAGTAATGTTGTTTTCCTGACCCTAAATGCTAGAAAGCAGATGTGTTTTTGAGTCATAAAAATGCTTAACACATTTCATTCTGCAATGTTGTATTTTGGAATGCAAATGTCTGGTGTGAATAAATAAAAAAATCAATAAATAACAGCATGTATGCTTGACTGGTTTTAGAAGGAATTGAATTGTCTGATGTTTGAGTGAAGAACCTTAATTTTATATGTTGTGGAATTTCTTTCTGCAATTTATTTTTATGTTTCTCCTTTGGGAGGAAGTGCATTTATATTTTTGAATCAGATTGATTTTACTTGCATATTCATGTCGCAATATATGTGCAATTTTCTTGCATACCAATTAAGTGGCTGTGTTTTTATTTTATTTTAAATGTTTGAAGTGTAATTTTATTAATATGCTAAGTTTTCTTGTGTAACGTTATGTATAAAATAACTTTATGTGTCATCTGTACAGTATATTGTGTTAACATGTGAAAGAAAGTCTCAGCATACTAGAACCTTTAGCAATCTTGCAGTATTTTTATGTAATTGTTAGTTGCCATTAACTGTTGTTATCAATGTGCATGATTTTTGTTTGATTGTACTTTAAAAATTTGTACTCTTTTATATTCCTAAAGCCATATTTCTATCTGGAAAAATGTGAAAGAGATTGTAAAAGATTCTCAGCCCTTTTATACAGAAATTACTGCATTTGGGTATGTAATTTACATGATTAGCAAAATATATTATTTTCAATGTATTTAATGTTTAGTACATTTCATTATTTGACAGTACATTTGGAAATAGTACATCCTATATAGTCATTAATATAATTTTTAATGTTGATTTGGTCTAAAAATTATATTTTGTTAAAACAAATGTGTGTTACATTCTGAGTGTGATGAAAACTTAATTACTGGCAAAACATATTACTTATAGTTATTGTACATATGACATAAACTGTACTTGCTGGTGCCTGAGAAATTTGTACAACTTGTTCAAATGTTACTCTGTATAATCATATTGAAAGTTTTAAATAATGAGATAAATCCACTTGTATAATAAATAGTATGATCTATTTTATTTTTGTTCCATTACCTCTTACTATACATCCTTAATCATCATTACCTATCACAAACTATATGACAATCTCAATATTAATTTATTTACTATCATGTGACACATTCAATTTTTGCCATTGACATATATTTGTATTCTTCGCTTCATGTGTTACAGACAAACAGGGACTGATGAAGATCAACTGAACCACATTTTGATTAGAAATGAAAAGGCTGTAATAGGAAAAGATGAAGTTTTAAATAGTACTTTTTTGGACTCCTACATTGAAACTTCGAATATAAAATTACAATTTCCACTGTTAAAATCGAGTACTTACGCCAGTGACTGGCAATCCTGTGATGATCATAAGCCAGCATCAGAAAGGGAGGCATGCACTGACAAAACCAGAGACATCTCTTCAGCAAGTACTGCTTCTATTTCACCTGCAGATTCTCAAACTAAGGAGTCAAGACATTACTGTTTGACTGAACCATTTGAATTAAACAGAGGAACACAGTCATTTCTCATAAAAGGTGATTCATGTGAAAACCTTTCACGGGTGTGCTTTAGAGAGTCTTCGACATCACCTAATAATTCTAATTTATCCACAGTTAATACAACAATGCCTGTTAAACAGAATATTGTGCAGAGTTCTTTCGACAGAAAATCAGTGAACAGAAATACCATTATTACACCAAAGAAAATGCCACCATCAAAAAAACAAATTTTTCAAAGTCTTCCTGACTTCAATTTTCCTCCACAAATATTCTTGAAACCGTTTTTCAGCAACGCTTCAGATATAGTAGAAAGAAAAGAAGTGGGTCATAAGGACCTCAAGATTCAGAGCCGCAGTGTTAAAGAACTTGATTTATTTGTAAGCATGATTCCCAATTTAAAAGGACTGAAGACGTATAAAGATGAAGCAATTCAGAATCTTTGGGAGCATTCTCAGACTTCTGATGAGATAGAAAATATATTTAATCAAGGAAATTTAAAAGCAGCTTTGGGAGGGCAAAGAGAAACAATTCTTACTCCTTGTTATTGTCCACCAAGTGTTGAGGAAGTAAAACTCTGGGCAAAAGCTCGCTTTCTACATAAACAAAAAACCAAAGAAAGTAAAAAATGCAAAAAGGAAGAAACAAAGAGGTTGAAAAGTTCAAGTGAAAAGGATGTTGGAAAATTTGTACAAATGTCTGCAAATTCCTCACTATTTAGCAGCCAAGGATCATCAGCTGAGGATTTTCCAAAGGCAAGTAACAAATATACTTACATGCTGTGATGAGTCATCCTGTTCATAGAAATTATTTATTCTCTTTCATATTATTTTATTTTTGGGGTAACATTTATGAAGCAACTATTTGTTCAGAATGAATTGAGAAATTGAAATTTTCTACGAAGTTACAATTCGTAAAATAGAAACAGCAAGAGAATATCCAGGATTTGAATTATTCTTTTCCTGTAGTAATTGTTAGTCACTTTAAATGTCATGCTTGTAAAATGTAATTATTGTTTCTAAAAATATTTAGAAAGCAGGTGTTTCCTTATATGTTACATCAGTTGTTTGTTTCCAATGAATCAGAATTAAAATATGCTGAATGAGTAAAGTAAATAAAAATATCAATAATAATGAAATGTATCAAATATATTTATCATCGCTAGGTAAGAAAATCAAAAGCAGTGACTAATATTTTGAGTGTCTGAACTATAGGCAACTGATAGCAGCAACTCCTCTGTCAGCAACCTCTTGGCTCAAACACAGTTTCGGCAGCAGTTGGTGACACCTCAAGCTGGAAAAAGTCATGATTCTCTTGGTTTTAAAATGTCTTATGAGAACCTTCAAGATTGTCGAGCAGTTGTGGAGGTAGTATTTCACTTGCAAAATAAAGTTAAATGTAAAGTAAGGATATCGTATAAAAATATCTTATGATCGTTGGATCTGTTTTAGCCTCAATACCTCACTCTTCTTGCTATAGAATTGCACATTCAAACAAGAGGAGATTTGTGTCCAGACCCTGCTCACGATTCAGTTTGTGCAGTATTTTATTGTGTTCAGAATGATGTCCCACAAGAGAGTATGGTGCCTAATCTCGTTACTGGTGAATCAGCTTTATTTTTATATTATTTATAAAATAAATGTTGGGTTTTTATTCACTGCACAGTATCTCTTTCTATCTTATACCAAAGTTCGATATAGAATAGTAAAACAGTACTTTCAAAATGTTTAAATCATGATTTTGCTCTCTTGAAAATGAAAATTTAAATTTCTGATAAAAAAGGTTTATTTCTGTTAAAAAAGGAAAATTTTCCTGTACTGTTTTTTATATGCATTATGACAAACTAACTGTGAACAATATTAGTTGCAGAAAGAAATTTGTCAATGGTTAAATTGTAAATTTTGGAAAATCCTGGAATCTTTTGATTTCATATTCACTGAACACTGACCATAATATGTCTGCAACTGACTAGCTACATGACAATGTAATAATATGCATATTTATCCTGATGTTTACGTTTATCTTCATAATCACCTTGAACACAAAAGGTTTTGGCCTGTTGACCCATTTCTTTTAATTTGAATCAGTATTCCTGTAATCGCTTCCAAGATGTTGTTTTCTTGGTCTCCCTGGTCTCTTCTTCTTGGCTTGTATTTGAGTGCCTTTCTCAGGAAGCATGCTATTTTCATTCTATTTGTGTTCTTGCCATTTCTTATAGTCTTCTTCTTGTCAAAGATTAGGTTCTTCAACCTGTTGCAGTGCCCATTTTGCTCAAGGTCTTCCAATATTTTTTTCCTTGTGGTTGATACTGCATTGCCAAAGCTGGCAGTCTGCTACTTGGCATTCGTCTTAGATGTTCACAGCATTTTATGTTATTTGTTACAAGCTGGTCAAGCAATGATTCTACCCAAAGTTTCTCTCGATTATCAATATTCCATTTTTTTTCTAATATTCAATACCGTAAAGTACCTCGAATAAATTTCATTTCTGCTGCCTATACTTTAGATTCGTCTCTTTTTGTCATTACTCTAGCTTCATTTCTCTAAGTTAGTATAGGCATAACTACAATATTAAAAAAAAATTTTCTAGTATCTTTCCAAGTTTTATTCCTTCATTTTCTGTGAATTGTTCCTCATATATTTCGGAAATTGTTTAATTTTTAAATACAAATCTATGTCTTTTCTATATGAAATGTGGCATCCTAGATACTTAAAGAGTAGAACTTGCCCTATTATTTGTCCTATTACTATTTTAGTTCTTACTGGTATTTTTCTTTTAAATGCCTTTGTTTTTGTTTTTAGTTGATCTGTCAAGATGATATCCATCCTTCTTCCTATGATCGAAAAAAATACGACTTATCCTGATACCCTAAGAAAATAATGGAAATGGTCTAGTATCTTGAGAAATACAAACAAAAACAAAAGTACAGGAAAAAAATAACAGGTGTTTAATATTTTTTTTATATCTATTCAATGATACCAAACATGACCCTCCAACCCCACACAGGGGCTAGGAGCAACTTCGAAATGTTAAATAGAAACCCCCATTTTTTATTGAAGATTTGGATTCTCCATAAAAAAGTAATCTGGTTGTATCTGATTGTTTTTATTTGCGATAGATGGCACTGTAATCACAGAACTAACTTTATTCCAATTTTGCTGCAAACATATGGAAACAGTCAAACATCTCAATAAATACACTCAAAGGTAACAAAATAAAACACACTTATTTGATGATGTCAAGTATCACCCTCTGGGGGTGTGGCAGGGTATTTTTTGAAATTTTAAATAGAAACCTCTATTTTATAAAGTAAGTTGTGTGATTACAGCAGTATCTATTGTGTATCCAAAAAAAAAATTCAGCTACAACTTGCTTAAGGATAACTTTCAGTTACAACTTGCTCTTTACGGAGAATCTGAATCTGCAATAAAAAATTAGGGTTTCCATTTAGCATTTTGGACTTACCCCCTGCCCCACCTCCAGGTGGTGGTTGGGAGGTCAAGTTTGGTATCATTGAAAAGATTTTTGAAACTTATCAAAAACTTATTTTTTATTTCTTTGCTTGCAAATATTTTTCCTTAGATATTTGACCATTGCGGGACTTTCAGTCCACTCTGTATATTCTTTCTTCTTTTCGGACATTAATTTTTCCCTTTCTTCATTTCAGGAATGCTCTCATCTTCTGTACTTTTAACTTTTTTGTTTACTACACAATTACATATAGAAGGTATTGTAAAACTGCAGAAAAAGCAGTGAATTCTTGACAGTAAATGCAGTTTTGTGGCTCCCTCATAACAAAAATGTGGAAAATTATTTTTCCTATGTGTAGAAAAAAATTTTCTTTAACATGTTGTGAAGTCAGAATCCACATTTTGTGGGTCTTAAAAATTGTTTTTCTGGATGGATATCTGTCTCTCTGTGAACAGCAGTAGTGGTTAAACCTTGGGCAGAATTTGTACGAACGTTGATATTCCCTTCTTGATCTGGCTGATGCTACCCCCCTACCTGGCCACCCCTAATAATTACATTGAAAAGCTACAATTTGTTTTCTGTCATTGTCTTCTGTTCAGTACTCTCATCTTCATAATCCTCTAATTTCATCATCTTGATGACCTAGCACATATCATCCAGTATGCATTAGTAAATTTTCAGATTATTTTGTTGTTGTTTTTTTTATTATTTTATAAAAGAAACAATTTAAAAATTTAATGAATGTATGCTTCCTGTTTAAAATAGCCTTTCCTATCAAATAACAAAGTAAGGAAAAATGAGGATGACTATTATTCTATTTTGTCCTAAAATTAATTGGTCCTTCCAAATCATACTGAAAAACATGCCACTGTTTTGTATTAGTAATGGGAGAAATTGATTCTATTCAATAAATTCGTTAATTTTGGCATTGTTCGCTTAAAGTGTAATCTTAATCAAATTTTAACTGAAGATTTCTGAACTCATATATATTGTTTTTGTGTAGGGATGATAGTTGTTCAGAATTCAACTTTCAAGAAATCACCTCTTATTCATAATATTGAAGTCGATTGCAGGATATCTTATGTACCAAATGAAAAAGCTTTGATGGAAGAAATAATTCAACTGGTGCAATTATGGGATCCCGACATTTTGGCAGGTTATGAGGTAAGTTTTACTCATATGCACACAGCATTTTGAATTTCAGTATGATATTCACTCGCAAAATGTTATAGGTGGAAATGCTGTCATGGGGATACCTTTTTGAAAGAGCTTTTGTGTTAGAAATGAATTTGTGCCCATTGGTTTCACGTATCCCAGGCACTCGTCAAGGAAATAAATTGGATGAGTCAGTAATGGACCTTCCAGAAGAGTTCTCTTTACTGGGACGCATAGTGTTGAATGTTTGGCGTTTAATGAGACATGAAGTAAGAGTGCTGTGCCACTTGCTGTTCTGTGAATGTTCTCCAAAAAGGGTACTTCACTAAATATTCTAACTAAATTGTTTTGGCCAATAGGTTTCTCTCCAGAGCTACACATTTGAAAATATATCATTCCATGTGCTTCATGAACGAATTCCTCTTGTGTCCTTTAAAACACTTACTCAGTGGTGGGGACATCGCACTAGATGCTTTTGGGGTCGTGTAGCTGATCATTATTTGTTGCGTGTACGAGGATTGATAAGAATTCTGGAACAATTGGATCTTATTAATAGAACAAGTGAATTGGCTCGTATATTTGGAATTCAGTTTTATGAAGTTCTGTCAAGAGGTTCCCAGGTAAAACACAAAGAAAAATAATTATTGTATTGTGTTAGTCAGTTACATCCGAAATAAGATTTTGTATGATTTTGTTTGAAATGTATTTCCTACAATGTATTATATTGAACCCTATTGTATAATATAGTGGGTATGTGAAGGTCACGCCCTTGATTTATCACCAGTAATTGTTATTATTTTTTGTATCTTTTTGAAGGGATAATTTAGTCTTTTGTAAACATACACCTCAATCTAATATCTATTAATTTTTATGCAGTTTCGAGTAGAATCAATGATGTTAAGGTTGGCCAAGCCAATGAATTACATCCCAGTGTCACCAAGTGTCCAGCAGCGAGCTCGAATGCGTGCCCCGGAATATCTTCAGCTTATAATGGAGCCTGAATCCCAACTTTATGTTGACCCAGTTATAGTGTTGGACTTTCAAAGTTTATATCCTTCCATGATCATTGCATACAACTATTGCTTCTCCACCTGCTTGGGTCGTGTTGAACATCTTGGACAGTAAGTAACAGATGAAGTAAGAATACAAAATTTCCTTTACCCAAATGTTATATACTATTCTCTGTGAAATGGCTTGGTAATATGAGGTAATTTTTATCGGTTCTAATATTATAATCTTTTATATTCGAAAATATGATTAATATTAAAAGATCACGACTTAACTTTTATCCAATTGGATGTATTTATTTGTACTTGAATCTCATTGAGATGCATCCATGTGAAAGACTATGGTATTGTTCAAAATGTATAAAGGAATCAAATCCAGTTGACATACATTAAAATATTGTTCACAAATTCAAAATATTTGTCACAAAAAACATTTTCATAAATAAGTTTGGTCTGGATGCTTCTTGCCTACCTTCTTCATTACTGGTCTTTACAAATTGCCCATTTACAAATGTTCAAAAATCAAAATAGAAACGCTCCTTATTGAAAGAAGAGCACTTTTCTCCCTATTCATTGTTTTGTTGTGTTAAAATATGACATGATTTTAAAGATGTTAAATTGTTTTTTAGATAGGTGAGAATTATAGTTTTCTTGGTGAATATTATTTAGAATTTTAAACTGTTTAAATACTTCCATGAATCTTGTTTATTGTGAGCTATTTGGCCAATACATTGGGCAGTATCATGGATACAGGATACTGTAAATTACTTGATGTACACTACAAAGCCTAATTTATTAAAAAGATGTATGTTATAAAGAGATGTTCACTCCATGATTGTTATGTGTAAAACTTCCAAGGGCATTATATTCTCTTGTCAAATGCACCCTTGGTATTTTTATGTGTAACAGTTGTGCAGTACACATATTTTTATAACATAAATGTTTTTAAAGGAATTAGGCTTTGTAATGTATATAAGATAAATTAGGCTTTGTTGGCAGATAATTGACTGTATTCATGTATGCCCAATATATTGGCAAAATTACTCGCAATAAATATAATTGAATTTATAAAAAAATATACTTATTGAACTTATCAAAATTATCTTTAAAAAACATTGAAGTAGATATACTAAAATGATGGTCTTATTCATGCCGAAATTATTCATTATATTCTAGGACTTCACCTTTTGAGTTTGGAAGTTCTCACCTTCTTGTCCCTCCTGAACAAATCAAACAGCTTTTGGGAAATATTCATATATCTCCAAGTGGACAGGTATTTGTCAAGTCAGCTGTACGTAAAGGAGTAATGCCTCTCATGTTGAAGGAAATTCTTGATACACGACTAATGGTGAGTTTTTTATTGGTTCTAATAAGAGTTTTTAATACATTTGTGATTTTAAGAAATGTATTTGCAATTTTGTTCTTAAATGTACGGAGCACTAATGAAAAGACTTGAGGGAATATAAAGGCAGGTCAGTATACTTATTCTTTCCACAAAACACTAACATACTGATTAGCACACATCTCCAATTTTCATAATATATCTTGAAGGTGATATGTTAATTCAAGGGAATGTCCATTTGTGAGATCTCTTTATAAGATCCCCTCCCCCTAAACCTCTGAATTGCTTCATTAATTTCTTCTGCTAGTCAGTGAAGGAAAATTTTAGAAATGTGTGGACAACTTTGAAATGGGCAAAATATGATAGTATACTATAAATTTACTTCTGGAAAGTGTTCTTTACTACCTATTTTATTAATACCTATTACTACTTATTTTGGCATTTGTCAGCTTTATTTGGTCACCCACTACAAAAAGGATATCATCATTATGCCTGTGAAAAATAAAGTGATGTATACTAGGAGTATGCCAATAAGCCTGTATCCCCATATCATATTTTGTGAAGTTTTTGTGCACAAATCAACAAAATATGCATATTTTTCCTTTTGCCGAAAAAAATTCACCCTCCAATTGACAAAAGCATTTCTCGAAGATAAAGTATGTTATTATTCTCATAAAAGTTGCACCAATTTACAAATTACAGTACAAATAAATAATATATTACTATTATGCATTAGTTAAAAGAAATGTTAATGTTCAGTTTTTCAGTCAATTTGCAGTGTGGAAGTATGTCTTGCATCACTTCAATTGCTCGCTCTGCACAGATATTTGAACACTGCGTTGGAATAGGTGTTGGCTCTGTGAACTAAAACTTCTTCAACGCCATCAAAGCCATTGGATGCTCCTTACAAGCTTCTGAAATATTGCCAAAGTCTGTAATATTGAAACACTGAGCAGAGAATCAGATACCAGCCCATGAACCACTGATAAAATCACTTGCTTCTTCTGCTGCTGGCAAAACTCGGGTATCAGAATGAAAGCAAACTAAATATAAACTGCCTTGGAGTTCCATCTCACATTATTGATAGCAGAAAGTGAAGGGATATTTACTACTGGAAAGCTTTCTTTACTTTTGAAAGTCCTGTAACATGAAATCTTCAAACTTTTTGAACAGATAGTGTTAATTTAAGATGACATAGAGTTAATTTTGATTTATGCATTTGTTTTTTTCAAATGTTACACAAATGTAATTTTTTTAAAGATTTACCATGCCTAAAACGTGCACATTTCCAGCACTTTGTAAACATTATTGCATTTCTGTCTGGAAGTGCTTGAAATGACATCGTTGGAAGGTTTTCGAGAACTAAATAGTTTTCTGTGAAAAGAGGTTCGAATTTACAGTAGGGCTTAAATGTCATTTTCTTAAAATGAGCTCCAAATTTCCATTTAGGGTTTAGAAAATTGCCATTTAGGATAAAGTTTTACTGTTCTTGAACATTCTTAAAATAGTATATTCTTTCTACTATTAAGAAGCCGAAAAATTAAGTTTCATTTCAAAAATATGTACTTTGGACAACGATAGATGCCAGCTGGCTAGAGTATGTGGCAAGTCCGATTAGCTAGCTGAGACCAATGGAAATAGAAAACTAATAGGGGAGAGTCTGTGCCATTCTGTAGCATCTCTAGTAATTTTTTGAAAATGAGAGTTAGTTTTATAACAATGTGAGATAATGTCTTTACATAAATGTATCATTCTTCTAATTGGAAAACAAAAATGGTAATCGATAGTTTTAGTTACACAGATTTATCATGTTTTCACAATATTGCACCAATTTAGCACATTAATCCCATTAAACCTCAGTGTCCTAATTCTATCTAAATAATAATCCTCATCACTTATCCTTATACATGTAGTCATGATTATTAAAAATGCTTAGAAGGTGACATTTTTGAACAACTAAAAGTTTCTATCGATATTTTCTGTGGAAAAAAAACGATGTCCACTCTTGGCAGTATGGGAATAAAAACATTTCCCCAAAATACTTTTACTCATGTAGCTAATGTACACTCATATTCACAACGACACGCTCACTGACTGACGCTACCGGGAAGGTTATTGAACACACGGTGAGAGACAGAAGGGGACATTCTTCCAGAACAGCCAAGTTTACCCCAAGGACTAGTCAAATGTACGTTTTGAATCAACTAACCCAACAACAAATAAAAAGTATTCAAACATCATAAATAATGCAATCAATACTGTCAAGAATTGTCTCTACTTTCAATAACATGCGAAATTCATAAAATTAAGTTGCAGCTTGTGTCAGACGAAGACAGAAAATTGGCATCCCCCTTGGATGCTGCGCTGTGCTCTGTGATCAGTTCAAAGATGTATATATTTTTGGACCAGATCGCCAGATCTGAGACCAGTCTTTCTGCGCTGTAAGCTCCTGTTTGGTTGCCGTGTGAAACCAACAAAGGCCCAATGTTGACACGAGACATGGTGCCGCATGGTGCACTGCCTAGGAATATGAGGTCCTGAAAGGTTTGATTTAGGTCCTATCCTCTTTCTGTTATACGTAAACAATATTCCTTAGTCTATTAAAAACAGAAAAACTGTTCTGTTTGCAGATGACACAAAAGTTTTTTGCAAAAAAGATACAATAAATAGTACAATTTCAGAAGTTTAAAATTGGTTTTGTGATAACAAATTAATAGTTAACAAAGAAAAAAAAACAGTTTCAATGCATTTTCGCATTTCAAATCAGTAATCACATGTTCCATTGAAAGTGAATGATGTGCAATTAGCTGATGTTAAAGTAACAAAATTTCTGGGTCTCTCAATTCAATCAAACCTTAAATGGAATGTACATATAACAGAATTAACACTAAATTAAGTTCATGAATTCTTTCAAATTCTGTCTGCCTTCATGCAGCTTGTTGCATGTATTTTGCAAATGTGCATTCCTGCCTGAGATATGGCATAATATTCTGGGGAAGCCCATCATGTAGTATCCAGTCCTTTTTGATTGCAAAAGAAAATTATTTGAAAAATAAAAAAATGCCATCCGTGTGATTCCTGCAAACCTCTCTTCGTTGAGATTGGAATATTGCCATTACCTTGCCTATTTATTTATGAATCTGTGATATTTGTCAAAACTGACTTGGGTAACTGTGGGAACATATTTTCATGCAATACTGATATTTATGATTACAACACACCTTGTAGAGATCATGTTCAAGTGCAAGTATCAACAGCTCACTATTGCTCTCTACTACTGCACACCGGCATCCCGCCACAGCGACGAGTATTGACGCACTGTCTTTTAGGATGGATGGTATCATTCATGTTAATGTTTTGCTCAAAAGCAGTACCAATAATTCAAATTCTTACATCAAGACTCTGAATACCCTTAAGAAGCATTTCCCGTGAATTCAATCCCAGAAGAAGTGTGCACAAAGCTTGCTGTTGCACGATAACACGCATACACACATAAGTGTCGCAACAAGAGAATTCACAGAGAACTCTGAACGTGCTTCCCCATCCCCTAAGATTTCCATCCCTTTGAGCCATTGATAAACACTAGTCGGGGAGGAAAAATTGAAGCTGACCTGAAGTGAAGGAAAGGCAACGTCAGTGAGGAAAAGACTTGGTACCAAGGCACACACGCCCTATTTCACGCTGCTGCTAGGCTGTACAAGTGGATGGAAATAATGTAGAAAATAGACCCTGTAGATTAAACATATATTAATATTTTGTGCAAATTTCGGGTTCTTCCAATTAATATTTGTAACGGACCCTCTTAAATGCCTGAAACACGACCTGAATTCATTTAACCTTTTTCAGCGTAAACACGAAATACTTCTCAAATAAGTTTATGACAGTGTTAACATATAATTCTCAGATAGGGTTAGCGCCTAGTATAATAACAAATGTGAATTTACACTTCCACCAATATGTTTTCAATACGAGTGCTGAATGACATTTATTCACTTCGCAACCTCTGATGGAAAGGGACCTTGAGACGAAGTGGAGGGGTAACAAAGATTTTCATTAAAAGCTAGCCTTCAACCCTGTCAAAAACCCAGAAAGTTAGAGTGGTCTAATGATAATGTGAAGAATGTTACCTTTTGTAATGCTGAACATGACTTGCAAGGGTCCTTTCAACAGATGCTGGTAGAAATATAGCTTCCTTTTTTTCTGTTGATAGATATTCACTATTTCTATGTGCAATGAAAAAATAGTTATTGCTGACACACATTGGGAGTTACTAAAATTAGAGTGCTACATCAGCATATTCTTTCTCGCAATATTACAATAGTGTCTTTACGTACGCTGGGACGTCCATGTTTCATTAACAGGGAAAGGGTTTCTATCTCAATACGTATTTACTAAATAAGCCAATATCAACACTATTTTGCAATATCTAAATGTTGCACAGTGTGAAGAGTTGAAAAATGCTACTTTTATTTTCCATATTTGGGGTTTTGGTGAACATATTTGAATAAAAGTGTGTATATTTTCCGATATCTTATAAAATCAGTCCATATTCTAGCATATTAAGATTAACACTCAAATTTCATTAACTATTAAAAATGCATCTTAACAATAAGAGCTTAAATTTTTTTAGTAATTCCTTAAGCATTAGAGTTAAAAAAATTGGGAGAATTGACTATGGGAAAGAAAGTTAAGAAACTGTTGATGATTTAATTTTTGTGAAGAATAGATCCACTCTCCGGCCCTGAGTTTCTGCCTGAGGGGTCTGTGTGTCACGCTGGGTGAAGGGGGGCGAGAACTGTTGGATTTGTTTGACAGATGATGTTAAGACCTCGATGGTCTGTGGGGAACTCACCTCTCTTCAGTATCCACCCCTTCTCTTTCCCTCTGAGGCTGCCACCTGGAAATTGAATAACACCGCAGAGACTTGAAAATCAGAATTCAATTTTTACAGCTCCTCATTGTCAGTTACAATCCAGTCAAAATACTACGTGTTCAGTTGTTAATCTCTCTATTAAGCCAGTGAAAACGCCAAAAGTAAGCAGAGTCAGTCAGTGTAAAATTAAAAGTTACATTTCTGCATTTAAAGATGAAGGTTTATCAACTGACAATAAAATAGTATTTTGCCATAGTCATTTTTTATCGTATGAAGTTCATATCTCACTCCACATTCGGTCAAAATAACTAATGGAATGATAAAAATATTTCATATATTTTTAGTCGATATAAATCCAGGGAATGGATTTATTACTCATAAGGGACAGTGAAAAATATGGTTATAGTCCCAGTTTCGGATATCGCTCTTTTTTTTCCGAAATTTGTAGCAAAAAAATTTAAAACTACAGAATTGAAGATCGAGATTTTTGCCTCAGGCAAAGTGTCACATTTTTGAAAAACGAGTAGTTTCTGCATAATTTGGGCTTGAAATTTACACAAGCTTTTTTCTTCAAAAATGCTCAATTTTTTTTCTTTAAATATTATCCACATATGTAATAAGGGACAGTAAAAAATATTGTGCTAGTCCAATTTTCGGGTATTGCTCGCTTTTTCGAAAATTGCAAAACAAATCTGCAAAATTAAAGGAGATTTTTGCCTCGGACAAAGTCTGCTGTCTTTTGTACAAAATTAGCTCTTTAAGAAAGGTCATGTACAATTTTTTTTATAAACGTTAGTAGGTTTCGCGTAATTTCTGTTTGAAATCAATGATCGATAGGGACATTAATGTCATCTGTGGTGATTTTGCCGGTCGTTTCCCGTTTCGCTCTAGCGTCTGTTTCACAACTTGGCCGAAGTTTTCGCGATTCCGCTCGATGACATCACGGGCTCTCGTCTTTTTGACGGATCAGATTTCCGCTTGACGGGTCTCGAGGTTTACCTTCTTCCTGCTTTCCCGAGAACTTCAGCTTGTGTCTTTCCTTGGGCCGATCTGATCACCGCATATCCTCTTGGCTTGCTGAGCTTCGTATTGTTCATACGTCAGTATCAGCTCTTTCCACCCGCTTTTGGAATGTTCTAGGTTCAATGTAAGTTTAAGATTTTTGCCTTCTTTTTTCCTTTCACCAGAGTCCATCATGTTAACTCCTTTGTGCAGCTCCCTCGTCATCTCGACTCTGGCTTCTCTCCAGCGCCGGAGGCCGCTGTGAACGTATCCTTCCCTCTTCCAGTATTTTTCCCATAAGCTTCTCTGTCTTTCGATTCGTGAGTGCTATCAATTGTCTCCCTGATGAGTTGGGTCTGTCCATTTTCAATGTCCATATACTTACTTCTTTCTTCTGTTTTTGAGCGATCTTCTAAATCAGGCATAAAACACGCTCAGGGGAGCTTTTTCCTTTTGCTCTTCCACATCCCTTTGCTGACATGGGGGGTATTTAGTCTTACAAGAAAGACTGAAGAGTGATAGATCTTATACTGTTATAAATACTTAAATGCTTTACATTTTAGGTGAAGAAATCTATGAAGGAACATAAGGATGACAAGACTCTTCAACGAGTTCTTCATTCTCGGCAGCTAGGTCTCAAATTAATAGCAAATGTAACATATGGTTATACAGCTGCTAATTTTTCTGGTCGAATGGCGTGTGTTGAGGTAAATTCAGAAAATTACGTGAAATTACTAAATTTCTACCAAAATTCACAATTCCGTTTATTTTGGTTAAACTTTTGTACAACATGAAAGTTAAAGAATTTTTTATTAATTGTTTGCCATCTTGTGTAATTCCAATGATGTATGAATATTATGTTTTAATTTAATTCAAAGTTGCACAAGTGTATTTTGATGAACATCCTGTTATTAGGTTGCGGATAGTGTTGTAAGCAAGGGCCGTGAAACTCTAGAAAGAGCTATTCATCTAGTGGAAAACACTGCACATTGGGGTGCTCGTGTTGTGTATGGAGACACTGATTCCCTTTTTGTGTTGGTCCCTGGTCGAAGTCGAGAAGATGCTTTTGCTATTGGTGCCGAAATTGCAGAGGCAGTTACACAAGACAACCCACATCCTGTGAAGCTTAAGTTAGAGAAGATTTATCAGCCCTGTATACTTCAGGTAATAGCATTACTGCATTATTTATATTTTTCATTTTCTGAATCTTTTTTAAGTTAGATTATAAATCTGTTTACCCTCTTAAAGACAAAAAAACGATATGTTGGTTATATGTATGAAAGTGCCAACCAGAAAGAACCTGTTTATGATGCCAAAGGTATTGAAACTGTTCGCAGAGATGGATGTCCTGCAGTGGCAAAGGTAATGATATATTTTGATTTTGAACTTGGTATTTATTCTCCCTCATTGCTTTTCATTTGAGTTTCATCTTACCAGGTGTTGGAGAAATCTCTTCATTTGTTATTTGAAACAAAGGATATGAGCAAGGTGAAAGCATATGTGCAACGAAAATTTTCACAGATACTTGAAGGTCAGATGAGTATTCAAGATCTTACATTTGCTCGAGAATATCGTGGAAAGGGAGGATATAAACCTGGAGCTTGCGTTCCAGCATTGGAATTAGCAAAGTAAATGCTAACATTTTTCTCAGCTCTCTTGTTTGAAGGGTTTTTTTTTTTCTTGAATTTTGAAAACATCATTCAGAGATATCTATTTGTAAAATAAATTGGTCAAACGACCTATATTTATTGACAGACAATATCAAAAACAGATTAAACCACATTTCAGTCATGTATTGTGATCTTTTTTTAAGTCTGAAGAGTACTTAGATATAAACACAAAATTATATATAAAACTTGAGGTAAAAAAGGAATGAACTATTAGAACAATACCTTATATTTTGTCCATTCAAATTCAATAAAATAAAATATGTACTGGTAAAATATTCATTAGGGTTTGGTCATTAGACACAGAGTAAAAGCATTCATAATACATTATTGTATTGTAAACCCCCCCCCCTTTATCTCGCCCACCTCGGGATAATTATCCCAGGGTTGACCCAGTCACTTGCTTCCCCGGCGCGTGATGCTTGGAGGAGGCATGCGTGCGTGATTAAGGCTTGTGTCTCGCCCAAGACATTGAAACGACAATGATAATAATAAAGAGAATTTAATTGGTGAAAAGTTGGTTTAAAGGGGAGATCCCCGAGGTGAGGCCTCGTATTACAATAATGAAATGAAACTAACTTCAATATAATACTTCATCTAATCTGGATCACCGCGTAGCGGCCTCGGGGCCCCGGGACCTTTGGCAGAGCACAGCATGGGTTCCTCTCTCCGTGCGGTAGTCCGGCTCAGGGCTCCTGCGTCGGGTAGCCTCGGTGGCGGTGGCGGCGGTGCCGTCAGCTCTAGCAGTGCACGCCCCACGCCCCTCGGGTGAGGGGGAGGAGGCCGGGGTAGGCTGCGGGCGGCAGCGGTAGCCTGGCGGTGGGGGCGCGCACCCTTCGAGGAGGGCTAGATGTGCTCGTCGTGGCGCGCGCCCGCGATGGCGGCGTGCACACACGCGCTCGTCTGCTGAAGAAATGCGGCTCGGCGGTGCGCGCCGTCAACGCGATATCGCCCGAGCACGTTCGCGGCCGGAAGTAGCAACTGTGGGCGACGGCGGCACTAAGGGGGTGGAAATGTAGCGCATGGAAGCGTGTCAGTAGCGTAACGAAATGGCTCCGGGCAGTGTGTAGCAAACACGGGTACTGGTAGTACATTAAATATTAGAAATATCACCAAAAAAGTAGGCCCTCTTTTACCTAGGCCCGCCTGCATTGCGGGTCCGAACGTTACGCCGCTGGTAAGTGTGTGTAAGTAAGAGGTGAGGATAGCACAAGGAAGACGAAGGAAATATTGCGCGCATTCGGGACCTGTTTGTTCGGGTAGTGCTCCGTATTCGCCTAGAGTTGATCAGAGAAATCATGGAAAACTACCTACTCAGAGCAGCATACTGCTGAAATTCTCCTCCAGACAGTTTCTGAATTCGAGCTAGCTATCCAGCTAGTGTCAAAAACCCTGCCACTATGAGAACTGGAACTCTAGGACTTCCCGGTCAGAGACAGTTTAGTGATATCAGTTGATGCCCTGAGAAATTTAAGTAATTGTCTTGTTCCTGTAATGGCAACTTTCTTTTCTGAATTTTTAATTATATACTTTTTATCCTTCATTCCCCTGAAAAAAGTCACAATACATGACGTAAATGTTATGTAAAGTGTTTCCATTGCAATGGTTGGTACATGTTGGTCATTTGAATTGTTTTAAAGTACTATATCAAATATAAATATCTATCAGCATTTAGTACATTAAATAATAGAAATATCATCAAAAAAATAGGCCCATCTGTGATCAATTAAGTAGTGCAATTGTATGAAATGAAACAACTAATATTAAAATATAAAATAATATTTATTATGAAGCTTATTTATGCCAACAAAAATTGTGTATAATTCTCAAATATATTTTCTACTCTGACCTCTTTAAGAGAATAAATATACGTATGTTTCTGAAAATGATTTTTGTGCATAGGAGATGGTTGTCTGTGGATCCACGTGCAGAGCCTCGTGTAAGTGAAAGAGTTCCCTACATTGTGATCAGTGGAGCTCCCAATGTACCATTGATTCAACTTGTTAGGTCTCCTCATGATCTCCTGGCAGAACCAGGTCTTAAAGTTCATGCCCATTATTATGTGAGTCGTGTTCTCTGCCCACCTCTCGCTCGATGTTTCAGTTTACTTGGAGCAGATGTGATGTCCTGGTAAGAAAAGTGGTTCAATAGTTTGCAACTATATTATTTACTGAAGTTTTATATATTCAATTTTCAACTTGACTCTATCTCATACCCATTAAAAAAAGTTTCTTTACACAAAATCAAGGAAGTTGGATTGTAAAAATGTAACGATATATTTTTAAACAGGTATACAGATCTTCCTCGTCGGATTGTTCTCTCACTTCCTAAATCAGTGTCAATTAAAGAGCACAAAAAATTTACTATTTCGCAATATTTTTCTACATCAAATTGTGCTGTCTGCCATCAGATTTGTCAATCAGGAATTTGTGGTGATTGCCAAAAGCAGCCTCAAATTACTGCTGTATCTTTGGCAACAAAAATACATGAATGGGAACGTCATTTCTACAATTTAGAAAAGGTAAGTGTGGAGCTTGTATATATTTCAGGGATCTAAAGGTAGATAAGATAATAAGTTACCATTGTTCCTTATATGATAGTATCATTTATTTTACTTACAACTCATACATTTCATTTGCTTCTGTATTGATGCAGTTCATTTTGTTCTCCTTTTTTTCTTTCTTCTGATTTTGCTAACAATTTGGAAAAATGAGGAAATTTTCTATTACTTAGAAAAGCCACTTAATTCTCATGTAATCACACAGAATATCTAATAGTCAATTGAATGTTACGTAGACTTTGAGATCTGCTCATTTTGGGGCACAATACTTGGGATTGGAGGAACCCAGGACGGCTAAATCTCCAAAAATGTATTACACTGTTCCAAAATGTCTCATTTTGTAGAATTCAACTTCTGAAACATAACTCAGAGTCACATATCTGTGGCATAACTGTCTCCCCCATGTTGCACCACAAATAGATTGCTTGTTCCTCCTCCTAATTCTCTCCTTCTTTCCCATTTCCATTACAACTCCAATGCATGCTCCCTCACTTGTTTACCTGGGAATTCAGAGGTTCATTTTAAGAATATTTTTTTATCATGAAATACATTCATTGACATTATGGAGGCAGATAGTGCTGTGGCTCCCCTGGTAGATGAAACAACATTCTGAAGAGCCAAACCTCCAAAAATGTAATAGAAAGGCCTAAAAATGAATATTTTTGTCTTTTCCAAATTGACAGCATGTATATTGATTTTAGGAAATCTTTTGATTGGATCAATCACACTATTATTAATTCAAAAACTGAGATATTCTGATAAAGCACACTCCCCTTTCCAATGGTTTACTCATTACTTCCTAAATACAATTCACCTTGTAAAATACTCATATAAGAATTTGTCATCAGATGAAATTCGAGATTTCTCAAAGTTTGTCATATATGTAATTATTATCATGAACAGATGAAGTAGAGGCATGGATTAATTTGTTCATAGTATCGAGATATTAGCCTGTTCATTTTACTATTTCACGTTTCTCTTATTCTCTTCCAAAATGTTCCGAGTCTTCCCAGCTTTTTCTTGGCATGCCTGAGACTCTTCTTCCTCTTGGTTTGTAATTGAGTCCCTCTCTAGGGATATATACTATTGTTGCGTCATACGGGTGTAATCGGAACACAGACGAGACTGGTTTGTAAAACAATAGATTTATTCACAATCTAGACCGTAGTCTCAATTAAACAACTACCCTGCTTACAATAAACTAAATAAATAGACCCACTACAAGGAGAGATAATTTACGAACGGATACCACAACGCAACATACTACCGATGTTCTCTGCGTGAAGCAGCGCACTACCTCGTGACCGTCTACGCGTCTCGCAAGTCACGACAATAAATTGCCAACCCCTCGCCCTAGTGCACCTACACGCACAGACACGCGCATCTCCTGTCGTCGACGCCGCTAGTAGATGGGGCATTGTTCTCCTGGCCTGTAGATGGGGCATTGTTCTCCTGGCCTTATATAGGCCCTTTGACGCTACCCGCCGCCCCCATTGCCTCCTCTCAACCGCCGCCCTAGCCACGCTACGTCCACGAAAGTCCCAGTGCGTCATTACTTCGCCCTTTGTTCAACATCCGGCGATGCCCGTCGAGTGTTTTTAGCACGACACGACTCTACACTATCTTCAATCTTTTTGTATGTTCTTGGTTTTTCTTTTGGTATTTTTTCTTTATTTCTAAAACCTTTCCCTTCCTCTCTCTCTCGCTCTCTCTCTCTCTCTCTTCTCTCTCTCTCTCTCTCTCTCTCCCCTCCCCCTCTCTCTCCCCCTCTCTCTCCCACCTCTCTCTCCCCCTCTCTCTCTCCCCCTCTCTCTCCCCCCCTCTCTCTCCCCCCCTCTCTCCCCCCTCTCTCTCCCCCTCTCTCTCTCCCCCTCTCTCTCTCCCCCTCCTTCTCTTCTTCCCCCTCTCCTCTCCCCCTCTTCTCTCTTCCCCCTCTCTCTCTCTCTTTTCTCTTTTTCTTTCTCTCTTCTTCATTTCTTATTTTATCTTTCCTTGATATTTTCAAAGTTGTTCAGATATTTCTTGTGGGCAGCTTTTATCTTTCTTTTTGTTTTAATACCTAATAGTGGCTATCAGAACAATTAATGCATAAAAACTTTGTTTTTATGAGTGATATTTTTATTTTATATTACTTTGCATTTGTACTGTCCTCTGTAAATCATCTTCAGATATTGCTTTTTGGGGGGAGTTGTCCGCGTATAGTATTGTCTTTAAATTCTGTTCATGTCTCGTAGTGGAACCAGCTTCTATTTTCTTTTTCCATGTTTTGATCATGATGTTCATGTATAAGTGAGAATAGTGTGCATCCTTGTTGTACTCCTACTTTAACTTCCTTGTATACATATATTTTTTTTAAAAGAATTAATTGTATACAAAAACCAAAAATTATAATAACAACAGTGATATTAAACTTGAGTTCCAATCCTTTTCTTTTTATGATTATGTGCTTTTTCTACATTAGTTGTCTGTCAAAGTGCATTCCTAAGTATTTAATGGTATCTGCCTATGGCAATAATTTATTATTTATTTTAATTGAGGGACAAGTGGTCTTTAGGTGAAAGTCACATGAGAAGATTTTGTTCCATTAATTTGAATTCTCCACCTTTTGAATTCCATTGATAATTTGTTTAAATGTTCCTTGAGCAAGTCTGAGGCTATTTCGTGATATTCATGAGAAGTTAGAACTGCCATAACGTCCGCATAAGTTGCAGTGGCGATATTTTCAGACATTGGAAGATCTGCTGGATAAAGTAAATACAGAATGGGATCCAGCACACTTCCTTGTGGCATGCCAGACATAATGGGAAATATTGTGCTGTATGCTTCTTGATGTTCCACTTTAAAAAATCTTTCAGAGAGATATGATTTTAAAATGATGAAGTATTCTGATGATAACAAGCTTTTGATTTTGTATAAAAGGCTAGTGTGCCACACCTTATCAAAAGCTTGGGTGACATCAGTAAACACAGCTGAACAGTATTGTTTTTTCAAGCTTTTATTTATTTCGTTTACTATTCTATGTACTTGTTTGATTGTGGAGTGAGATTTCTTGAATCCACTCTGATAAGTATGTGGATGTTTAAGCATTGCAAAAACAGTTTCTCAAAAGCCTTGGAGATTGTAGGTAATAGACTGATAGATCTACGTGATGAGACATTGTGTATGGGTTTACTGGGTTTTGGTATAAAAATTACCTGACCTCTACCTTCCATTGAGAAGGGTAATGCCCAGTTCTTAAAATAGCGTTGAATATTGATGTTACTAGGTAATTTCTTCAGCATTTCGTCATTTATTAAGTCGTAACCTGGGTCACAGGTAGTAAGGGCATTTGAAGATATGTTTCTATTTCAAGTTCCGCTTCTGAGTCAGTGGGTGGATATGGCTGGAATACTTTTGCAAAATGTTGCACAAATGTTGCCTTCTCTGTATCAATTCCTCCCCTCTAGTTGTATTTAACCTAGAACCCCATGCTCGATGTTTTGCATTATAATCTCCACCGACGATGCATCTCATTCCAAAGGATTTAAAAAATTTCTCAAAATCATTCCGTTTCACTTTGTGCTTAGGTGAGCAATAGATAGCAGATATACTTAAGAGCCCTTATGAGTCTTCTTCTTCTTTTCTTCTTCTTTTCTTCTTCTTCT
>BOPP01000108.1:3939394-3993338 GCA_017312745.1 Gryllus bimaculatus
TTCTCCGCAAATGCAAGATAGAGCTGTGATAGTTCTATTCAAGTATTTGATATTTTCTGTGCTGTCAATTTTCCCCGGTTGTACAGACCGTCTATAGAAATTCTTATTATGTAGTTTATGAGTTAATGGGTAATAAACCTAGATGAATATGATGTTATATTTCCAGATGATTTTGGATGTAAAAGTGGATATTTTTATTTCCGAGTTATTGAAGTTTGAAAATGGAGTTTATTCTCACTCAACCATAGTTGCCTTGTAATAAATCTGTATATTTTTATGATATGGGACGTTCAAAACGAATATTAGAGGTGAAATCGAATGTTCTGAAGCCACGGTAAAGCCTATCTTAAGGAATTGTGCTTTAGGATGTTTGTAATGGTTATATGCAGGAATTTTCTGAGATGACATTCTCGATAAGGTTTACTAAATCACGGATTATTGGACCGCGTTTAAAGAAATTCTAGTGTGTGTTCACTCCGACAGTTTTTTTTTTTACCCAGGATTCATTATTTTTTACCTAACATCCACTCCTTTCAGGAAACTAGATCTGTATGTATAGCATACTCAGTTCTCACGCGCCATATGTGAAATCTCGGATGCCTATGGCGTGTTTGTGTGCAACCTCATCAGGACGGACTAGATAGCATAAATAAGCTTCCATGGACGGGTTTTGGGTAAAGAGGTTGTCTGGCCTGAGCAATTGGGCAATTTTTAATTTGTATCGTATAATAAGCACTTATCGTGAGTAGATTTTAAGTTATTTTGCAGTCGCGATTATTGGTCTATCAATAGTTATTTTATATTATTATAGTAAGAAAGAAATTACAAAGCTCATTTTCTGGCTGGCGCAATATTATAAATTCTCTGATGCGGATCGTGAGCTTACGTAGTAAGATAGGACATTGCACAATCTCACCAAAGGGTACTATCAACAGAATATACTACAGTGCCTTTTGAAGTAAAATAAATAATTAAAATTTAATGTAAACAAAAATTTTAACTCAGACAATTATAAGTAAAGAAGAGATTGAACAAAATCACGGAACGGGGAATAACTGGGCGAAATGAAGTATCCGTGGGTAGTATGGTGGCTTACCAAAGGAAACGTGGTATCTTCCTCAAAAGATGAGTTTAATTTCATATCTTATGATAGAATATTAGGGCAAGAAGGAATCACAATGTATTGGGCCGTTGATGTTAACCAGAAAAGTCATATTTTCGTACTTTTGTTTCAGAAAATGGTTTTTTGAAATGAGAGAAAATTGTATTAGTGATTATATTTATTTATAATCTTTTTATATTGTTTGTGCCATAAAATGCAATGGACTTCTCATAATCCCGAAAAATTGTTTGATGTTTTGTATGAAAAGATAATGATCTATATTATCTATTAATAGTTATGGAACATTTTATCGCTTAAATACTCTCGCTTTTCCGAAAATTATTTTGAATTTATTTTATCTCTTAATTTTATAACATTTAATTAATCAATTAACTATGAGTCTTCCATGAAGGAAGGGATTTAAGAAATATTACATCATCAGAACGACAACTACACCTTCAGACCACTTAATCTTCTCTAGTATATGGTTGGACTTTGCAAAATAAATATTGTCACATGAATTTACTATTCGTGCAAATACCCCACTCATAATTTTATTCATATTATATATCACATACGGGAATTATGCAATAAATTTTTTTTATATTTTAATCTTACATACCGTGCGCCTATAGGAACAAAAGTTATTTCGTCGAGGCCCAACCGAGGAATGTAAAACTGCACGCATTCTAATGAATTTACTTAATATACAAGAAAGTGATATTCTTTGTCGATTATAAACAATTTGTATATACTTTTATTATAACACCTTTTCAGATTATCTCTAAAGTGCATTACCAGTATATTTTATGTGTTTTACCGCATAAACAACAGTTTTGTTCGGTTACCAAGTGAATAAGTAGCAATTTTCTACAATCTTTATATTCATCGTATATAAGACATCGTACTTTATTGGCTCTCATTCCGCCAGTTACAGACCCTCTACTCACTATTGTATACAGACTGGCTGTTGTACCCTCCCTCTCCTTCAGGATTAGGCGAATTTTTTGCCTAATTATGCCCATAATTGGGAAAGTGAAAGTAGAAGTGTTGTATTTTACCGAATTGTTTGTATGTAGAATGGATAAGGAATATTAGGAGATAGGAATCGAACCCATTCTCAGATTGGACTAACTTGGCACTGAACATTAACATCTTTCTTTATAAACACATTTATTTAAGAAAGTTTGAAAGGAACATTACGTTTAAATAAAATTATGTCATTTAGTTTCTAAGGGCAGGAAATAGAAAGTCTATTTCTGTTTATATTTATTTACACAATGGTGTTTAAAGTGTTTATAGCTTTCCATAAAATAATTTATTATAGTTAGTATTAAGAGTAGTTTAAAAAACAACTTAGATGGCTGGTGGAACAGGGATGTCCATGCATCAACATTGTGAATTTTTGACGCGAAATTAATGTTTCGAGGACTTATGAAATTAAGAAACCTTTGTTAAAAATTTTGAAGCGCTTCACTACAAATAAATCAATCAAGAAAATAAATTTGAAGTGTGTATGTGATTTTCCGAATCTCGATTTAACACCCTTGTTTTTCACATTTTTAGTTCGTAATGCTAAGAACTGAAAGTTTATCTGAGTAAAATAGAAGTGTCTGATTGCCTCTGGATGGCGAGGTTCGCGTTATACGAAATTTGAGAATTCGATTGGTAATAAAAAGTGGGATAAATCCTGTTGCTAATAAAAAAATTCTAACATGGTGTACAGAATCTTTTGTGTTTTTATACGAAAAATGATTTGCAAAACTGTTGTTTTCATCGTTTGCCTAATGGTTAGGTAGGCCAAAATCGTTCACGACATTTGACTGAATTCTTCTGACTTCACAAAATCGGAAAATTAGCCAAAAATATCGCTTTCACCCAATTGAGGCGGTAAGATAAACAAACTCTGCGGACATACTCAATTTCGGAGAAATTGTGTGACGTTTTACCCGAGTGTGTTACACTTGACTGAAAGACGTTTTGCCGTCATTCGATTTTGAGCGAAACACCAAAAATGTATTTAACCTGTCCATCACCATATATTGGTAAAAACGTTTTTTTAGTCTACTAATATTTTAGAAAATTGATTATCCTTTTTTGTTAACTGGTATAGTTTAATATAAAGGTTTTTTTAATTTTAATTTATTTTTAATATTATATTAATTTTATAGGTTTAATAAATAATATTAAAGTGTTAATTTGCTAAAATTCGTCCGTTTCCTTTAACCCACATTCTACTCGTGTGGAGAACAGGTGGAAAATAATTAGTACTTAAGAGCAATCACAGTACTTTTTAAAAATAACGCTTCTTACCGTGCACAATACGATATATTGTCTCATTTGCCAATAATGGTTTGTACAAAGACTCATTGGCAATGGCATATTTAAATCGTCTCAAAGTAATTCGCGAAATTAATTATCCGTAGATATCCAACCGCGATTAAATTTTATTTCTGTTGTGAATTGTTTTACAATGTGAGTGTGAGATATTAAAAATATTGTGATGATCCCTTCTATACCCAACTCTACACTTACTTAAATTTTAGTTTAGTTATGTGAAGATTAATATTATGATATATGTCTTGATGTTAATAGTAATTACATAATGTTTTTTATTTTTGTATTTATTGATAAGATGCAGTTTAAGGTTACCAAAACATATATTAACTCTCTTCCTCTATGTCGGGATGACTACGATACGGCCTCCATGAACATGATCTACTTAATTTTATTCTTGTCCTCAGTCAGCACTCCACTTAGATTGCTGAGATGACATATAAATCGGTCTATCTGAACTATACCAGCGGTAATTTTGTGGTAATGAATCAATATCGTTACCTGTTTCAGGAAGATATTTTATTTTACTTGCACTCTTGAGGCAAAGGTGAACACTTGCCTATTTAGGAAATACTTCTCGGATCGGAGTCTATCATGTCTGACGAGTCGATTGAAGTTGAGATTGAGGGATAGCGCCTGTTAGAGAGAGCACATTTTTTCCAATGTATCATCAGACTGGGATAGGGATCAGAGCTTGCAGTTTGACCAGACCGCGAGGTGAGGCTATGACCGCGCTCCGCATGCAACCAAGACATCTAAACTACAGATCAAGTGGCGGATCAGGTTTTCGAATCATGGTCTATATGCACACCGCTTCTCTCATCCATATTTCATCGCCGGCAGTCATAAATTTAGCGGTAGACCCCTCTGTATTTATGGGACTTTTCGGGGTCTGATTGTAAAGTAATGCATGAAGTAAGACTTGCCCTATGACCCGTATCTATTGACTTGTGGACAAAGTCTTACTCACATTCTACAATAACAACCATATGGATCATTGAACACGAATTTAATTATGTTTGCGTACTTTATTCACACACTATTGGTAGATTTAATGACAAGTAAATGAGAATAACATTCCATCACTTTTCGATTGTTAATATTTCTTATAGTATGAAGATGTGTGAATCAATTCGCATTGTGTGTGTTTCTGAAACTCGTGACTAGAGAATATTTGACTCCATTTCGAGAAAACCCTAGCAGGAATAAGAACTTTACTGTCCCTTTGTTCTTTTCTGATTCTAATCTCTTGATACGGTAGATTTGAGTAACTGATTGGGATGTGACTTATTAGGAGTTAATTACAGGACTGCTTTTGCAGGCTTTAATTAGTTAATATGTTTTTGTTAATATATCGTAATATTATAAATATTGACCATATATTTATGTATTATTCTCTTGTGTAAAACATAGAAGAGTACCTCGGATTAACGAGAGCTGGCTTGTTAATAATTAATATTTGTTCTTTCGCTGGATAGAGAAGTAAGTATGAATATTTGTAGGCCTTTGTTGTGCTGTGTTAGCATATATTAATTCAAATTACCGAATATCTGTTTTTGACCGCACCAAGCGTAAATAATACTCAGCGACTAACAGTATGTGACATTAGTGTGGGTGTTTGGAGAGGGAGGTATTGTAGACAGTGTTTTTTGATCTATAGGTAAGTTAATACGTCTCCCGATTAACTATATAATTGGAATCAATAGAACCATTATCGTTTCACGAATGATATCGAATTGAAAGTCTAGCCCCTCTTGTACATGTTAGCGAAGAAGACAACGCAAAGAATGAATTACGGCTGAAGATAAATGCTGGTATTATAACAATATGTTAGCTTCTAAAGTTACTAATTGCTAGAATCGTGCATTTTTGGTTTTCTTTTGTTTTCATGTATTTAATGAAACATTATTATGTAGTAACAGTGTATAAAGTAGGAAAAGATAATTTCCTAGAAGAATTAGAGAAGGAAGCAAAAGTATGCAGATTGAAATCGTCAGTGCATAAATAAGATGTTTACTAGACTGAGGGCTGCTAATAATTGGGTAAGAATGTAAATTACTGATTTTTCTATTGAATGCGCATGTAAGGTTCAGAACAAATTAAAAACCTGCTATTTCTCGAAATCTGGGGAAAAAATAATCAAATTTTTTGAAAATTAGTAGACTTTACTTGTTCTCAAAATTTATTCGTTTTTGTGCTTGTATTTTTGAATAGGATGGAATAGTATCATATGCTCTATTCGTCTAATGTTATTTTTTGTAAGTGGAAAATATACAAAGTACGCGAAAATTAGCATGCTATTTTATAACTATTATAAGCATTATATTATACGAAAAAATATAGGGGAGATTAACCGATCTCAATAAAAAGAATATTACGAGTACGATTTATTTGTCCTTCTTTGTGAAAGTTCCCGGTAATATATGCTGCTCTAATCTAAAACAAGAAAAGTTTTTTATTAAAAATATCTGGTGTGTAGCGTTTGGAATAGTTAGTTGTCTTTTATCGTATTAACATTGTGGTAAAAGAGGGGTTTATACTATTAAAGTAATACATTTATACACAGAGAAGTAATACATTTTTAACTTACTTTATTACACATTAATACAAAGTTTTGCTACGGTTTCGACGAACCATTTGGATAAATCATAGACACAAAACCGTAATTTAAAATTGAGAACTGAACATAAGGCTTTTTTATTCGAATTAGACAAATGACTTGTCTGGGATTGATTCATGAAAAATGACAAAAGAAGGTATATGTATTTTTATTGAAAATTAAATTATCGGAATATTATTTAAATTCAGACGATATAGCAGATACTTTCTCCTAAAAATTCAGACTAAAGGATTATTATGATACTATATAATACATTCAAAGTTCACAAGAAGAGATATGAAAATGCTGTAGTTTTGCTGAGAGGAAAAAAGAAAGGTAAATATGTCATGATGTGTTACAGGATATTATCTTTTTTCTTACGAAAAATTTAAATAAAATAAGTATGTGTTTTATCAACTTTTGCGTTACAGTTTTAGGAATGGCAATAATTATAAACTGTGCAATTGAAATAAGAAACAATAGTAATAAGCGTGGTTTTTTTATTAGAGAAAATCAATTCAGTCCAATTGCTGTGTTATGAGCTTTTAGATTTTATTTTCTATTGGAGAGATTGTAGGATAGCAAAGTATAAAATCTTCGCAATAGTATATGTGAAGCTGGTGTTCTGTTATAGTATTTTGTTTTCGTTATAAATTTCACTGGGCTCAGGGTGAAATTAATTTCGCTTTTGATAAAATTAATATATTTGTATTGACGAAGAGACGATGACAATATATGTAATATAACATTAAGAAATCTAGTTTGGTAGGTGGATTTTTTTGTTATTTTAGTGTATTTTGCTTGATATTTTCTTGAAAAAAAAAAAAATAACGGTTAATGAAAATTGCTTATAATTGTCAATAATGGAACTATTGTTAACCATTATATATGGATTTAGCAAGTAATTATTTGATAAAAAGTTTATACTTTTATAAATAAATTGTATTATGTTTTTGGCTTTGTCGTTTTTGTTATAGCTTCTTATAATTTTATTTTAGCATTATGATCATCGAAGAGCAGCAATTTTATGAATAGAGAGACAATTTTCAAGATTTTACATGATCATTCTTAATCCATAAAAAACGGGTTTGGATACTTATTTCTATCTTCAAATACAGCATTGTGTAACGCATAGCTTAGTACACAGTAAGGACTCATACATGTATTAGAAGGGTGATACGAAAAAGATCATTTTCCTGGACCTTTCGTATCTTTTTTATTAAGTTACTTAACTATCTAGTGGTACATTCTCGATATTTCTATTGTCTATAGTATATAGATAATTCATACTAGATTTTCATCATCACTCATCAATCATCAATATTATTTCATGATCTTTGTATTTCATTCTGTCGCCTTTTGGGAGTAATTTAGAACAATGGTGTTTAGTTATTAGAAATTATTTCATGTTAAAGATGAACAAAACTACTCATTTTAAATGGTCATTTTTTGAATTTGATTTCGACTAGTAAGTCATTTTTTTAAACCATTTTACATAATTTTTAATCCATGGTTTTTGCTGTCATATATAAAGTCGTGTTTTGAAAATACTCATTCAATTATGAGTTTCTCGATATATGTGACAATTTTTAAGATGGATTTAACTTGTGGTTGTTAAACCTAGAAAGTTACTATCTATTTATATATCTCTAAAGAGGTGTCTATCATATATGCACCCCCCATCAATCAATTATACTATATTATTTAAGTAGTTTTTAATCCTTCTTTATATTTAAAATCCAGATATTTTGATTTCGCTATCTTAATTTTGTGAATGTAGCAGATTGTGGAAAATGTATTCAAAAATGTACAATATGGTCGGAAATCAGATAAGGTTTCTAGTATATGGCCAGCGGAGGGAGAAACTTAAGTCAGTGTTAAGGCACAATTATAAATGTGGTGAATTTAAGATAGCAAAAGTATCAGAGATAAGGTCTCTCTTTTTAAATGTATCATTGTATTGTAAAAACTAGAATTGATTGTTTTACAAGCTTGTATTTTACCATTTAAATATCTATGAAATCAATAAAGTAGTAGGTTTAGCCTCGATTATTTAGTGTTTACAGAGGACTAAGTCTACGTGGATTTGAGTATATTTTTGTTCATTATCTCTGTAGATGTGATATATGAACGAAAAATGCAAATACATATTTTAAAGCATTACATATGTTGATTACTTTGATATTATTATAGTCGAGCAGGGGGTTTAGGAATAGTGATTTAGCGTAAAAGTAGTATATTGATGTGTGTATTGGCGAGAGAGTTGCATTTTTACAGGATATGAATTCATGACAGATAGCACTCAATTTATGTTACGTGCGAGAGTCAGTGTCAATCATATATCCATTATCAATACACATCATCTACCCATAACACTCTTGGGTTTTAGGGAGCAGTGTCAGGTGCCTGTGGTAAAAATTTCCCTTCTCACAGGGAATGTAGAGCATTTTTTGTTGAATATGCAGCTGCGTTTTAACTTTCTTGGTTTGGGTCACCATAATTACAATAGGATGAGGGGAAGAAGGGTTTGAGGTGATGTTTACACTTATACATTGGAGTAGAGGGTATTAAGTTTTTTTGTTGTGTTGCTATATAGTTTTTTTCGAATTTTTCAACATGATGAATTCCTTTCTTTTCCTCTTTTAATAAACATTAAAGTATAACAAATTCAATAAAAATATAAATAAAATAAAGGTAATGAATGTATAAATTGTTAAATAAAGGGAAATACTTTTATCATTGTATTGTAGTAAATTGAATCTCTTAGGTTATGAGAAAATATTCCAAATGGAATCTATGGATTATTCTGGATCCAATTAAATTTGGGCAGCAGACTCTCGTGCATGCAATACATGAAAGCAAATGATGCTTGCTGAAATAAATTTTCTTGCCTCTGCGACCTTCTTCAATTAAAAAAGCTCCTTATTTTATAGTTGGTGGATTCAAATTTTTAGAACGGTTCCCAATCCTTGATTTTGTAGCATTTTTGAGGGGAACTCCTCAGAATCTATACCTATTATTGAATATTTACCCCAATAATTAGGAATTGGAATAGCTCACGGAAGAAATCACAAAACTAGTGGTGCTATAGAACAGCATCAACTTTCTTGTAGTGGTTAGTTTTTTCTAACTTCTTTGGTCTGGGCTTAGCTTTTTCAATCTACTCCATCCCATACCAAAATATTACTTAAGAATATTAGAAGAGTATAACTTGTTCCTAAATGGAAATATTATCTTGAAAATTTGTAGCATTTTTATTAAATGTCTATTACGCGTTAGGGTAAATGGGATTTAATGTTTTGAAAAGCAGAATTTTTTGAGATCATTTTCGCGAAACGTGTTTTGTTTTCGAGAATCTTTATATGGACATCATTTTAAAGCATGTGCACTTATTAATGTAATAATGTAAACAAATTGCCGCTATGTAATATTTAGATTACATTACAGAAAAATTAACTTTCTTTGTAATTTTTGCAACACAAAAGAATAGAGCAAAATGAGTTTATGTTATCCGTAAAAAGTAATTTGCACTATCATATAATATTGCGCAAAACTACTAAAAAAATCCTATGAAGAAATAATTACGGAGAGAAAATTCTTTGAAAGAAAAATTCTATCCTTCAATTTTGTAGTTGTAGGAAATATGGGATTAATTTTTAACTTTTTCACTTTTTGAAAATTCAGAGTTAACAGTGAAATATTAATTGTATATGTATGAATGTGAAAATAATTAATGAACATATGCACTTACAAGAATATTCCACTCCATTGTTGCAATAAATTTAACGAAAATTTGGAGCCATTTTGAGAAAATTTTGAAAATGTTTCAGAGGCATCATGTAAAGTATTCCCAAGAGTCAGGAATAAGATGTTTTTTCAGAATCATAGCTGCAATGAGGCAGTCAACAGGGAGTATGCAGTTTGGAGAAAAGTCATATGCAGCATAGTTCAGGTGCTAGTGTGTTCACCGACGACAGACGGATGTAATTGCATGTATGCATGTATGCATGTATGCTTGTATGCATGTATGATGTATGCATGTATGCATGTATGCATGTAATGCATGTATGCATGTATGCATGTTGCATGTATGCATGTATGCATGTATGAATGTATGCATGTAAAATGCATGTATGCATCATGTATGCATGTTGCATGTAGCATGTAATGCATGTAGCATGTTGCATGTATGCATGTAGGATGTATGCATGTATGCATGTATGCTGTATGCAATGTATGCATGTATGCATGTATGGCATGTATGCATGTAGTGCATGTATGCATGTATGCTGTATGCATGTATGCATGTATGGATGTATGCAATGTATGCATGTAGCATGCATGTAGATGTATGATGTTGCATGTTGCATGCATGTTGCATGTTCATGTATGCATGTATGCCAGTATGCATGTATGCATGTAGCATGCTGTAGCATGTATGCATGTATGCATGTATGCATGTTATGCATGTATGCATGTATGCATGATGTATGCATTATGCATGTATGCATGTATGATGTATGCATGTAATGCATGTATGCATGTAGTCATGCATGTATGCATGTATGCATGTATGCATGCATGTATGCATGTATGAATGGTATGCATGTATGCATGTATTGCTGTATGCATGTATGGATGTATTCATGTATGCAATGTAATGATGTTGCTGTATGCATGTATGTATGTATGTATGTATGTATGCATGCATGTATGTATGTTGTATGTATGTATGTATGTATGTATGTATGTATGTATGTAATGTATGTACGGATGTATGGAATGTATTTGTTTGGAAAGAAAGAAAGAAAAAAAAAAGAAGGGGGGCCAAGAAACGAAGAAGAAAAGAAAAGAAGAAAAGAAGAAAGAAGAAGAAGAAGAAGAAGAAGAGAAGAAGAAGAAAGAAGAACAGAAGAACAAGCAAAGAAGCAAGAAGAAAGGAAGGAGAGAAGAAAAGGAGAAGAAGAAAAGAGGAAGAAGAAAAGGGAGAAGAAGAAAAGGAGAAGAAGAAAAGGAACGAAAAGAAAGGAGAAGAACGAAAAGGAGAAGAAAACAAGGAGAAGAAAAACAAGGAAAAAGAAGAAGAAAAGAAGAAGAAGAAAAAGAAGATCTCCTTTTCTTCTTCTCCTTTTCTTCTTCTCCTTTTCTTCTTCTCCTTCTTTTCTTCTTCTCCTTCTTTTCTTCTTCTTCTTTGCTTGTTCTTCTTTTCTTCTTGTTCTTCTTTTCTTCTTGTTCTTCTTTTCTTCTTGTTCTTCTTGTTCTTCTTTTCTTCTTCTTCTTCTTCTTCTTCTTCTTCTTTTCTTCTTCTTTTCTTTGCCCCCCTTCTTTTTTCCTTTTCTTTCTTTCTTTCTTTCTTTACAACAAATACATCCATACATCCGTATATACATACATACATACATACATACATACATACATACATACATACATACATCCGTCTGTCGTCTGTGAACAACACTAGCACCTGAACTATGCATATGACTTTTTCTCCAAACTGCATACTCCCTGGTTGATCTGGCCTCATTTGCAGCTATGCGATTCTGAAAAAACATTCCTTATTCCTTACTCTTTGGGAAGTACTTTACATGATGCCTCTGAAACATTTTCAAAATTTTCTCAAAAATGGCTCCAAATTTTTTCTTTAAATTTATTGCAACAATGGAGTGGAATATTCTTTGTAAAGGTGGCATATGTTCATTAATATTTTCACATTCATACATATACATATTAATATTTTCACTGTTAACTCTGAATTTTCAAAAATTGAAAAAGTTAAAAATTAATCCAGTATCTTCCTACAACTACAAAATTGAAGATAGAGATTTTTCCTTCAAATGAATTTTTTCTCTCCGTAATTATTTCTTTCATTAGGATTTTTTTTAGTAGTTTTTGCGCAATATTATTGGGATAGTGCTAAATGTACTTTTTACGATAACATAAACGTCATTTTGCTCTATTCTTTTGTGTTTCAAAAATTACAAAGAAGTAATTTTTCTGTAATGTAATGCTAATATTTACATTAGCGGCAATTTGTTTACATTATTACATTAATAAGTGCACATGCTTTAAATGATGTCATATAAAGATTCTCGAAAACACAACAGTTTTCTGTGAAAATGATCTCAAAATTCTGCTTTTTCAGAAACATTGAAATTTCCCATTTACACTAACGCGTAATAGACATTTTAATAAAAATGGCTACAAATTTTTCAAGAAATATTTCCATTTAGGACAAAGTTATACTCTTCTAATATTCTTAAAGTAATATTTTGGTATGGGATGGGGTAAGATTGAAAAAGCTAGCCCAGACCAAAGAAGTTAGAAAACTAACCACTACAAGAAAGTTGATGCTGTTCTATAGCACCACTAGTTTGTGATTTCTTCCGTGAGCTATTCCAATTCCTAATTATTGGGTAAGATGATTCAATAGATAGGGTATAGATTCTGAGGAGTCCCCTCAGAAAATGCTACAAAATCAAGGATTGGAAACACGTTCTAAAGAATTTGGAATCCACCTAACTATAAAATAAGGGAGCATTTTTTAATGAAGGAAGGTCGCAGAGGCAAGAAAATTTATTTCAGCAAGCAGTGCATTTGCTGTCATGAATATTGCATGCACGAGAGTCTGCTGCCCAAATTTAATTGGATTCCAGAATAATCCATAGATCAGTTTGGAATATTTTCTTCATAACCTAAGAGATTCAATTACTACAATACAATGATAAAAAAGTATTTCCCTTTATTCTAACAATTTATACATCATACCTTTTTATTTTATTTATATTTTTAATTGAATTTGTTAATACTTTAATGTTCTATTAAAAGAGGAAAGAAAAGGAATTCATCAAATGTTGAAAAATTCGAAAAACGTATATTAGCACACACAACAAAAAACTTAATACGCCTCTACTCCAATGTAATACAGTGTAACATCACCTCAAACCCCCTTCTTCCCCTCATTCCTATTGTAATGTATGGATGACCCAAACAAGAAAGTTAAAGACGCAGAGGCATATCAACAAGAAAATGGCTCTACATTTCCCTGTGAGAAGGAAAACTGCTTTTCTACCCACAGGACCTGAACACTGCTCCTAAACCAAGAGTGTTATTGAGTGTAGATGATGGTGGTGATGATAATGATGATGATGATGATGATGATGGTGATTAGGGGCTGATTTTGATGACCTAAAACATTGCCAAAAACAATCAATGAAATGCTCTTAAAATGCTTTAAAACTGCTGTAAAAAACAAAGAAAAATGACGTAAAAAGTTTGATCAAAATCACTTCAAATGAACAACTCAACATGTTGGGTATGTTACTGATGTAATCGAGGCTTCTACATTTTGTTAAAGTGAACTCAGCTTGCAAACTTTTGGTTTAAACTCTTCTTTAAAAGAAAATTTCTGTCTTCATTTATCACAAAATTGGCCAAACTGACAATGTCACCGGGAGGCGTTACAGGAACTTTTGATTACATAGTACTCATAACTGATTACATTACAATATAAGAGCGAAGAAATCGAATTTGGTACTCAGGAATTTAGTGGTGAACATTTAATGCACCTTGTAAATATTGCTTGACACAAGTACCATTAAAATTATATTATGTATTATAATTATAGTATATTAAAATCGATTAAATCAGCAAAAAATGGATTAAAAATTATGTAAAATGGTAAAAAAATGACTTACTAGTCGAAATCAAATGTCAAAAATGACATTTAAAAATGAGTAGTTTTGTTTCATCTTAACATGAAATTAATTTCTATACTAAACACCATTGTTCTAAAGTGAAAAGAGAAAAAAAAAAAGACAATTAATTTATGATGATGATGATGATGATGATGATGATGACAGACATGACCATGTCAAATGTAGAGAAATGTAGTAACTTGAGTTATATGTTTCTGAAAGGTTCATGGGATTTTTCTCTCTCAGAAATTGTAATTTTTGGAGCAATGAGACCTTATCAATTTAGAATGATCCAAACTTGATGATTAGTGTGGTGTCTATCATTCAATCTCCTGTGCAAATGTTAATAATTTAAACAAACAGAAGCAAAAACAATTTTTTTAAATACTTTTTATCAAAATTTTTTTATAATTGTTTTATTTACAATTAAGACATTTCATCAAATTACAGTGTTCCAGAGAATAGTACCTCCAATAATTTCTTTAATGTTACAGATTTGTCAGTCTTGCTGTCGATATATTGACAAAATTGAATGTATTTCTCTTGACTGCCGTGTAATGTACAACCGTAATCAAGCAAGACACACCATGATGCAAGAAACTTTTGTACAAAGTCTCCAAGAAAATTTAAAATGACCAGAATTGCAGTGAGAGTTTTATACACGATTGTTTTATTTCAATTGCACAGTTTATTCAATTATGCCATTCCTAAACTGCTACACAATTGTGATTTCTATTTGTAGATAATTTACATATGACATATTACCTTTCTTTTTCCTCTCAGCAAAACTACAGCATTTCATATCTCTTCTTGTGAAAGTTTGATGTATATGTTTATATATTTAGCTAAAGAAAGTATCTGCTGTGATTTATATCCATAATATTTTATAAAAATATTTTTAATTTCATGTTAATAAATATTTTTAAAAATTGCAGTTCAATGTTTAGTATTGTATTATAAATGTTTGTAAGAAAGGTGCAACTGATTAATAAAAAGCATTAAAAATGTATTACTTCTTTGTATAAATGTAATTAGATTTAACCTTTACATTAAATAGAAGAAGCACTACTTCCAAGCTGAAAACAGAATTTGAATAAATTTCTGGTTAGGTGAGAGGCATATTTTACCCTGCCAAGAAACAAAGAATCGTAGCTGTAATTTTTGGGTGTTTTTTTTTTTAATGCTTTTTTTAATGCTGCTATTTCTACTTTGTATTTTTCATTAATACATGTGTAAGAAACTATTATTTAAAAAAAAAAAAAAAAAAATAACGATGTGATTTACAGGATTAAAAAATCAGTATAAAATTTTTACCTGAGTAGAAAAATCTTTTACTAATAATTAATTCCTTTAATTTTGAATACTTCCTAGTTGTATACAATTGTTACAATAATAATGTTTCCTTAAATACATGAAAACAAAAGAAAACCAAAATGCACATGGGCAATATTGTTTATAACCTATTTCAGTAGTTCTTTTTTTTTGTTGTCTTTTTGTAAATGTGGGGAGGGTGTATTTGGGGATTATTCTGAAAGAGAATTTTTTATCATAATTGGGGAACGTGAAATAGCAAAATTCATTAATCGTTGAAAAAATATTCACATACTGGTTATCTGAGATTATTTTTTGGGGGGAGAAACGATTTTGTGATAGTAATATGGCAGAAGCAAAAAAAGGCTCAAAAGTTGCAGCAAGAACAAATATTGATATTAACAAGCCAGCTCGTTATCCAGCTCCTGTTACACAAAAATCAAGACTTATTGATACTTACGATTTTACAAAACTTACTGCAGATAAAGCTGCAAGGCGAGTATTAGCTCCTTATGTCCGCACAGTACGTCGTCGTCAGAAGGAATCAGAAAAAAAAAGGGACAAAGTTTTCAGTGTATACTTACAGAAAAGACCCAGTGAACTTTTTCGACACTTATCAGAATTTTTACTAGAAAGTGTGGATTTTTCATCTTTACTGTATGAAACAGCTGATGTTTTAAAAGTCCAAACAAAATCTGTCGGTAATGCCTAATTTTTGTTCAATCTCTTCTTTACTTATAATTGGTCTGAGTTAAAATTTTTGTTTCATTAATTTTAATTATTTTATTTTTACTTCAAAAGGCACTGTAGTATATTCTGTTGATAGTACCCTTGGTGAGATTGTGCAATGTCCACGTAATGTTGTAAGTCCACGACATCGGGTAAATTGGAAAATAGGTAAATTTCTTTCTGTACTTTTTTATAACTATTGATGAAATAATGGCTAGATACTTATTTTAAAGTTAACGAGAAAGTAAAAATTGATTGATAGGATCTTCTTTCAGGTCCTGGAAGCATTGTTGCTGCCTATGTTGCACAAACAAAGGAAGACACATTGGTGAATGATATACATACAGATTCTAGGTTTCCTGAAGGAGTGGGATGGTTAGGTAAAAAATAATGAATCCTGGGTAAAAAAAAAAAGTCAGTAAGAACACTAGATTTCTGTAGGTATTATAGTAATGTCATCTCAAATTTTCCCTTTAACCCTTCAACATGAAATGCCATTCCTAGATGGCACAATTATTTCACCTCTATTCTTGGGGAGCCATACTTAAATATCATTTTTATATATATATATATATATATATATATATATTATATATATATATAATAATATCTACTATACTATATATATATAATATATATATATATATATAATATTATACACACACACACACAAACACCGCCAATTGAAAGTTTAGAGATCCTTCAAACTTAATGGATTATGTATGACACAACATAGTTTCTGAAAAGAAGCGTTAGTTTAATTTAATAATTTGTAATATTTATCACTTTGAAAACAATTTAAATTACATAAAGTAGTTATTAAAATTTTCATTGCTGACAATGTTTTAGTTAGGGAAAAAAATAAAAATCGAACCAAACACACAGTAATTCACTATTTTCTGATTATTATATTCATGAAAAACATGCCAAATTAAACTCTCTTCAATGTTTTTAACACTTTTGCTTAAAAACAATTTAATGAATTTTATTACAATTTACAACATTCAAAGTAAATTTAGCTCCTTTTTGTAAATCAAGAAAAAGAGTATCAATTGGAAATGTGCCAACAAACAACCAGAGAACTATTATATAATATAATAAACATATATGTGAACTATGTAATATAATAAATGTGTGTCTTACCCTTGAAGGACCAGCTGTGAAATCCGTATTATGCATCCCAGTTTTGAGTCCTGATGATGAATGTTTGGCGGTGGTTGAATTGCATAAGACAGCTGCAGAGCCACCATATACAAGAGTATGTTTGTCTTCAGAGACACTTTTCTTTTTTTTCTCTTCAAAATACATATTAAAGATGTTTAGCATAGTGAAACTAGTGGAGCTACAACAGCACATACTTTCCCTATATTATTAGAAATGGTTAGTATGTAATTCTGAAATATTGCAATTTCTGCACTACTGACACCTCAGTTATTACTTGAAAACATCCAATTCAAACAAACTGCCTGTGATGCATTAATTTTGATATTGTATAAGAGTAACAATTATTTCCTACTTTTACAAATGAAACAAACGGAAATAAATTTAACTATTACAGCATTTGTAGGATGTAATCCAGAAAAGAAATCATTTTTCACAAGCCTGCTTTAATTACAATGAAATTAAAATTTGACTTCATTTGATTACATTGCTTTTTGAATAGTACCAAAATCAGTGATCAAACATCTTACAGTAAAGAAGTGTTTGTTAGTTCCAAAATTAAATTTATTACCATTTTTCAATCTTATTTTCTTTCATAATAGTATTATCTACATCACTCAGTCATCAATAGTGTTATCACCCATCAGGTATTATTCCGGACAGTCCGGGAATAATGAAATTTGTGCGGAGTAACTTGTGGTGTGTCCAGGGAATTTCCAAAATAGAATATTATGGAAATTATATTAGGAATATGTCATAATAGAATATTGTTATTGGAGCGAGCCAATGTCCTTCTCTGCAAGTTGATGGAATTATAAAGAGCCTACTCCAAGAACTACAGTAGATTTTTAAAATGAGTTCTATGGGTATAAAGTTGGTTTGACTCTCAAGTACCTTACATTCCGTTTAAACCAACAATTGCAAAGTTAAGAGATTTTATGAGCATGCAATTTCAAATATCCAGAAGTGCTTCAATTTCAATGACAGTAACCCTTTCCATCATTTCTGTCTTCATTCGTACAGAAGATTTACAATAGAAAGAGTTTGAAGAAGCCATAACTAAACTTGGACTGTGAAGTCATGTAGACATGAATGCTCTATTCATAATAGGTATTGTATCATTAAGGATATGTTTCTGCAAGTTATTTCTTATCAAACAGTGTGAATAAAAATGGACCCTTATATTTTCAAAACTTGGAATACATTCTTTGCCTAATGCTAGTAATTGTCAAGTATGTGTTGTCTGTTCCTGGAAGTAATGCATTTACAGAAAGAGTGTTTTCAAGAATGGGAAAAATTTGGACTGACTATCGCAATAGGCTTAGTGTCATCACAGTGAAGGAAGAAATTAGTGCAAGATAAGTTATTGCCAGGGAATGAAATTGTCCAGAGTTTTATGATTACATGTAAAGTAAGCCTTCTGTGATTAAGGCATGTAAGTCAAACCAGAAGTATCTATGAGTGAAATGGACAGTTTGGTAAGTTCAATACAGAATTAAACTTAGTATATATGTTGGTTCCTGTAAATTTGTTCAAATGATTAAATAGTACTCTCCATTTTTTTTTTTATTAAGTTGTGTTAAATGTTACTATCCATTGTTTTCTTGAAATAAGTATATGGCCCATGTGTAAAATAACAAATAACAATATAAATAACAATTGTAATGCCCAGATATAATAGTGGTAACCTATCACGGCCGACAACAATGGGATACATTTGAAGAATTGTGAAAATACTTTCTGCAAAATTTATTATTTATTATATTATTTCCCACAAATTTACACGTTCCAATGTGAAAGGACAAGCTACAAGGGAGTAATAATTAGTTGTCAGATCTACAAATTTGTTTATAATATTACTCTTTCAAAGTTGTTTATAATACTCTTGCTAATCAGAGAGCGATGTGATACACCACCTCAATTACGGCTCCCAAAGGCGCCGTCAAGAAAACAGAAATATTGTTATGGTTGTCATGGTTTCTTTGCAGGTTGAATTAATAATTAAATCAAGGGCTGCCCTTCCGAATATCTACACATTACATGACAGAAATTAACACCCCCCCCTTCCAACTTCTACGCTTTTACCTTAAGTCATAATTTAAAATATAAATAATGTTTCTGCTAATATTTTCTCCACGTCTGTATTTAAATGATAGTTAATTATTTCCCCCTAATAAGAAGTGCAGTCGTCATCCACATTTTGTTGGTCCTTGATATCGAATGACAGTATAGGGTCTATGGACCAGTATTGTGAATTGTTTTTAAAATTCTCATTGATATTGATACCTTATTTAATTGGAGGGCGTAGTCACTGAGAAACATGTTAATAGAAATGATCAGATATTTTATGTCATAAACGATGACTTAACTGGTTCTGGTGCAGGTTTATTCCCTACTGTGTTATTTTTCGTTTGCGCATGAGCATGAGCTTTACATGCGCATGAGATCGAGGTATTTATCTACATAGAATGTGATAAAAGTGAAATTTACAACTCCTTTTTAATAAATATTGTTTACGTGCATAATTCTGTGATTAAAGTTTAGTTTATGGCGAACTTAATTAAATATACGATGACAGTAAACAACGCGGGCTATTTGAAATTCAGCATTTATGGCTCATCCGTTCACATCCATTTGATGACCTAATTCTCTCATATACATATTCTCATCTGCTTTTCAGCATGATTTATAAAAATTCTTCTGATATTATATTAGTGAAGATATCGGAACTATGTAAAATACTCATAAAAACTACCCTAATATCTAACAGCACACACCGAACTGGCCAGGAACTGGCAGTTCGAGGCTGGTGGAGAATACATTTCCCAGAGCAATGCGGTCTTCGGCGATGTTAAACTGTTTTAAAACCTGTCAAAAACAAACATTTATACAATCATATCTACATCAATCTAAACAATCATATTCTGACCTGAATAGACCATATTCGTCTGTGTTGCACTAGTGCCTAAACCGTTCTCAGTATTTTCGCCAAAAATGATAATCCTCCATAGATCTGGCTTTGTCGCGTTAAGTTGAGCGCTCGAATTGAAACGGAGATTTTGATTTTGGGGGCTACAGTACTTTACAAAAAACCTCAACGTAATTTTCAAACTATTCTCAACGATGACTTCTTTTCTTTTCTTTTTTTCTCCTGAATAGTACGCGATAGTTTTGCGACGTATAGTTTTGCGCTATGAAAATGGCGCAGGTAAATTTTCGAAAGTTACAAACATGTTTATTTCCGGCGTCTTTCTAGAGCTACAATTTTTAAGAAAGACATTTTTCCTATGGAAATATGTTCTCCAAAATTGGATCATTTGTTCCAAATTTCCTTAAAACATCTGAATTTTCGAAAATTGCAGGCATTCAACTTTTATTTTGAAGTGTCGGTAACGTTCGTAAGACAACTCAGGCTTTCGGTGCAGTCCGGGGCGGATCCAGCCGATCGTTTTGAAGGAGGCCATCGTCGATTTTTGTTAAATAAAAGTATTGGTTATTATATTATATATTATTTTTGTAGTGTACATAATACTAAACAATATTATTTTTAAATTAATTACATAATTCTAATATAAATTATTATATTAAAATCATTATTGCCAAATAAAAGACAAACGAAAACTCTAAGCCTTTTAGAGGGGCCATGTCACCTTGGCCTCCCCCTGGATCCGCCTCTGGATGCTGGATGTAGCTTGTAAGTGAAATGTTTGCGAAACCTAAGTGCCCTAGTGTGGGCAAAAAATGTTTGAATGTTCAATATGCTATTATAAAATTATGTAACTGTAACAAATAATGTGAGAAACTACTGCTGCTGTTGTAGTGCCCCTCGCTCTCCAAGTAAAACTGTAGGCCTATTCTGAATTACATGCTTTTTCCCCATGGATTAAATTTTCTCCCTCCTTTCCTCATAGAGCAAGATGCATAGGGACCTTGAAAGTCTCTTTGCATCATCCATGCTCACTAGACTGACAGAATCTAAAAAATAATAAACATTTTGAAGAAATGATGGAAATACTTTTTTCATGTTACACTTTTGCTCAAAACATTCTGGCATTTGAACCAAGAATCAGTTAAATAATTGTACTTACAGCTAGCACAAATACAAAAGAGACAAAGAAATTAGATTTTCTTGGCCCTGCTTCTTATCTCCTGAGATCTTTCAACTGAGTTCTGTCTATTGATATAATTTATTTAGATACTTAATCTTGCTTTTTTAGTACTATTATTTAGTTTATTTTACCTTATTGAATCCACAGTCATTTGGTTTTTACACTTTTTAATTTTACATATAGATAAAATTTCCAGCTTCATGTGTTTTTATTGTCCTAAGAAAGCAACTTTCTGTCATTCTTCAAAGATCTGTAGATCAGTCAGTATGTTTTGGCTGGTAATTTAATGATATGTATCATTAATTTTAATATTACAATTCAATAGGGTGATGTTCAGATAATAAAAACTGTTACGGGTTGGATGGGAGCTGCTATTCACCAAAATCAGCAGCGAATTATTCTGCAGAAGCAGCAAGAATTAAATGATTATCTCTTGGAACTTACAAAGTTGTATTTCTGTGATGTTGTAGTTACAGATAAAATAATATCAGATATTGTTGTAAGTATCATCAATTTACTTTCTATTACGTAACTACACATCATTGTCTCTACTGTTTTGATATCCTAAATAATTGTGCAGATATTTATCACAATAATCAATGAATTGACTTTTAAAAAGACTTCCTTCACAGACATTTGCAAAAGCTACTTTACAAGCAGAGCGTGGTTGCTTTTTTATAATTGATCAAGAATGTGATGAGCTAGTTGCAGATTGGTATGATGAAGCTATAGAAGATAATGTTCCAATTCATAAAAAAAAGTTTAAGATAATGTAAGTGTAATGCAAAATAATTTTGTATTGTTGATCAAAATATAATTTTTTTTTATTGTTACCAATATATTTTATACAAAATTTCAGGTTCAGTAAAGACAGAGGAATAGCAGGCTTAGTCGCAAGGAAAGGAGAACCAGTGAATATAAAGGACGCCTATTCAGATTCTCGATTTCATAAAGAAGTCGACACTAGTGGATTTATCACTCGATCTATACTGTGTATGCCTATTATTGGTCGTGACAATAATGTAATAGGTAATTTTTACTTTCTTGCATACTACATACACAGTACAGAAATAGTATTGTAATGCTGTAGAAAATAATGGTGATTTTCTGACAGTAAAAATAGTTTTGTATGTCTCTCGTACCAAAAAAGTAGATCATTCTTGTTCGTACATGCAGTAAATTACTTTTCCTATAACTTTGTGTAGAAATCATGTTTTGTGAGTCCTTGATACTGAAAAATTGGTTTACGGACCGTTTGTAACAACACTAGCAGCTAAATCATAAGCAGGATTTTTGCCAAAACTGAAATTTCCTTATCAATCTGGCTAATGTTGTGGACTTTAGAATTTGATGTTAATTTTGATTTTGAGGGTACTTTACATAAAGCTTTGTTGACATTTTAAAATTTGTCTCCAAAACAACTCCAAATTTTTTAAACATTTTTTTCCCTTGTAACTAAGTAAACGTTTTAAAATGGCATGTATTTAATTGTAACTTAATTATTTGGATTCTGTAACAGTATTGAAGATAGAGATTATTTTGGTAATACAATATGGTTCTCTTTAAATATGATCATGTACATTTTTTCTAAATGTGATTAGTTCTTGCATTATTTCACATGCATTAAAAGCGATTTTAAAAGCAGTTAAAAAAAGGTAATAATTTTACACTTGGATAAATTAAATCATATGATTTCTCTAACACCAATTGTGCAGATTGCTAAGTGCTCTCTCAATGTCTATCCTATCATAATTTAATGAGAAAAAATAATTAAATCATCTACAAATAAAAAATAATTTACATTATTTAATGCCATACAGATATTATTAATAAATATATTCAATAACATCAGTCTCTTATGAAAGCCTTGGGGATCTCTAGACAGGCTAGCTATTTCTTCTGAAATGAATCCTTTGTATTTCACAACCTAGCATCATCTGACAAGTAACTGGCTAACCAATTCGGATGGCGACCCCTAATATCGAAAGGTTCCAGTTTGCTTAACATTAATCTGTGATCCACCAAACTGAAGACTTTGCTAAAATTGGCGTAAACACTGTGTACCTGTGAGGTCTTCAATTGAATTTAGTATGTATTGGGTGGGAAAGCAGGGGCAACAGTGAACCACTTTTTCTTAAATTTACATATTACAAACACATGAAAGAATCAGTTTGTACTTTTTGCTGTAAAACATGATTTAATATTTTACTTTGCCTTAGACACCTCTAAAATTTTTAATTTATATTTCTGTAGGTAAGTAAAACATTGAGCAACACTGAATACATGTACACTAAACACATGTACTTATTAATTCAAAATATATATCTCACTTACACACTACAGTAAAAACATTGCAATTAAATAGGGATGCATAAACGGTTTAAACACTTGTAAAGATGGAACCCTTATAAATCACCTTAATGAATGTTCAAATTATCAAAACTAATTGGAAAGGAAAGATACAATTTCTTCCGTTTGGTGTGCCCATAGTATAGTGGATTTCCTAAATGCATCTTTATAGTAGACTAATGTACAGCTTTTTATATCTTCTTCTTCAGGATAATATAGTAATGTCTTATAATTTTATGGCTCTTCTTCAACTAAGATATTCTGTTACCACCTTTTTCCTCCTTGTCTTTTCTAATTTTGCCAGTATAAAGCATTTTCTTGTCCTGATCATTTTAAAAAGAAACTAAAACAAAGTGACCTATCTTTATTTTATTCTATCAAATTCTATCATTCCTCTTCAGGATGGACAATCTTCACATTTTCTGTTGAGGATACACTCTTCAGTTTGATGAGAGGATCTTGCAAGTCTGAATCATTGCAAAATATTATTTTCTTAATTTGTTTTACCAGCTTATCTTTCACTGTCTTCTTTCTCTGTTACTCTAAACCCTTCTTTTTTGGATCAAATAGGAATGTGTCCTCATTAGAACTGGTTTTGGGGTGCATTGAATCAAGGCTCTCATCTCTATATTTGTAATGTCATTGAAAAATCAGAATTTTCGAAAACATTCCTATCGACAGGGAAAATACCACTTTTTCTAAATCCAGAAATAGTATTAAAGGAGTTTAGAGCTCTTTCATGGGCAGACTTCACACACTCTGTAACATGGTAAATCGTGATTGGCTTTCCTTGAAGACTTGGCCTAGAAGAACCAAGTGCATTGTTATAAAATATTTATAAGGATGATACATCAAGTGGCTGCAATTTATGTAAACTATGTAAGAGACGAGTCAAAATTGTCACTTCCGTTTCTTTCACAATATTTATTTTTTTCTTCTGTGTAGAAACACAGAATTTATAATTTAATAAATATGCAAACAGTGTGTATCCTAGGCACCTATTTGCAGTCTTCACATGAGGCAGGCGGCCGGTGATGCCAAACATTCTATATTTTCAAATAAATTTTCCCTCCACAACAACAAAAAATATATGCAATGGTTCTCAGTACCCTGTGGTTCACTGTAACCCCTGCTCCCCCTATAGCACAACAAGTTCAGTTCAGTATTTCTCCTCTGTGAAACTATATTGATAAGGTGACAAAAATGACCAAATAATATTCTTTAGTTTATCAGTTGTGAATGACTCAAACAATTTGAAAATTACAATATTTGTTGTTATAGGTCTACAATTAGTAATTTCATTCTTAACTCAATATTTAGAAATTTGTATAATGAAAGCAATTTTCCTGATATATGGAATTTGATCATCTGATGGAGATTTCTCAAATATTCCTTTAAGATAATATGAAAAAACAAATGTACATTATTTCAAAATAATAGGTGGAAATCCCTGGCCCTGGACTTTTATTAAATTCAGGGGCGGATCCAGCCGATTGTTTTGTTGGGGGCCATCAGAGATTTTTGTTAAATAATAAACATTTGTTATTGTATTGTATATTATTTTTGATTGTATATACAATACTTTACAATATTATTTTATAAATAACTACGCAATTTTAACATAAATAAAAATTTTAATCAATTTTGCCAAATAAACGAAGAAAAATGAAACCTCTAGGCATTTGGAGGGGGGGGGGGGGGGCACGGCCCTGTCCCCTGGATCTGCCAGGGATTGAAATAAAGTTGATTTATTTTAATTACAATCTTTTGTTGAGATATCAATCATGTCTACGCTACAGGGCAATTTTTCTGACCTCTGCCAATCAACCCTTCTATTCTGTTTATAAAAGGTTTAAAATACTGTGAAAAAGCATTGGGTATTGATTGTTGATAAGTATATTCAGAAGAACTGTACTTCATGGAGTTAGGTAAGACTTTTGTATCATTTTTTCGACCTAGCAACTTCCAAAAATATTTAGTTCTAGTTGTTATTTCTATGCTTAAGATATAATTGACATAGTCTCTTTTAGCTAAGATCTAACACATACATCTATGCTGGAAAATTCCTCATATTTGGCTTGTGAATTACTTACTTTGTGTTTCTTATGTGCCTGAATCGTTTTACTAATGTGGCTTAAAGTTCAGCACTGTACTACCCTGGGAACCTTAATTTGTAAACCATCTTTTTTTGGAATATGCATCTCAATGCATTGATAAATGTAGTTGAGTAAATTAAACAGTACACAGTCACAGTGGCAAGTTAGCTACTACTGTTCTCGCAAACATATCCCAAATATTTGGGTGATCTCAGTTAATTTACTGATCTGAAGTCATAAAACCAATCATACTTTGAACCACATGAGGTTGGTGAATCTATCAACAAGTCTGTAGATAAAGAGGAATGATGAATACCGCAAAAATCAATGGATTGTGCAATAAACACTATCTGAGTTAGTGAAAATTAGGTCTAAGATTATCTCGCTCCTGTTATATACTATATTACACTGATATAAGTTTAAGAGACCCACTGAGTTGGGTAAGATATTCGAGATATTCTTTTCATGTAGAGTAGCTTTATCGTTAAAATATGGATAACTCGTGTATTCACTGTACAACCACTTAGTATTGGGTAGAGTGTAATCACCAAATATAACCCGTTTATAATCTGGATGTGCCATGTCTATTGTTTCAATTGAACATTCACATTTTTTTTTACATACAAACAAATGCTCTACATCATTTGTAGATTCAATAACACTACTAGTGAGAGTATCTATTAAAACTCCACCTCCCCAGACATAGGAGCTATTATGATTATTTCTGTATTATCTTTTTGTGTTGAAATCTTTTAAAATCACCTCCTCACTGCCAATGTCTTTTGTGAACCAGGTCTCTGCTAGAACAATGACAGTGTACGTATTGATTAAACTAAAATACTTTTCTAGTTTTTCAGTTTAGTTCCTGGTCGTCGAACATTCTGATAAAAAAATTTCAACTTAGCTTGATTCTTTGATTTTCTGAACTGTTTTTGAGATGCTTTGTCTTCATGTATTGACATGCCTTTATCATGGAGAGGCCAAGTTCCATTGGCTCCACTGACCATTTCCCTACTGAATACCATTACCTAGAGCAATGACTACATTGTTTTAGCAATGACTGCATGTCTCTTAATTTGTCTTTAACAAACATCTACACTGTAGAGCACAGCTTGTTTCTGTTTCTTATTGAAATCTGACCATATCTAATGTGAAAGTGTATTCATAAATTACTCACGCCTTAAAATTAGGAATTCCTTTTTGTGCAAGAAAGTGACCCACACAGTTCTTACAGCTTTGCATGTTTGAGTATTAATAACATTCACTTTTTTAAAAGACTTTCATTATTTTCTATACACTTCATTAGCCTTGTCACTTTTTTGTTGACGATTGAACTGCTGCGGAGATCAGACTTGTGTGATATGTTGACCGCTATCACATTCGTGTTCATTAGAGTTCTTAAAGTTTTCCCCAGTATGGATGCAGCTTCCTTTGTTTCTGTATAAGAAACATTATTTGCGCTCCCAACAAGAATTATAGAATTCTTTTTTCTTTTCTTTTATTTTCAGGAGTTGTTCAGTTGGTAAACAAGAAGACCGGCCCTTGCTTTACTTCAGAAGATGAGAAAATTTTTAAAATATTCTTGGTGTATTGTGCTTTAGCTATACAGTACGCTAACTTGCAGACAAAAATTAAACAAATAGTGAGTAAATCCATTATTGCTTTTAATTACAAATGTGTGTCATTTTTATTAATGAACATCTTTCTATCTTCAGGAATATCAAAATGAAATTAAAACTGACATGCTGACTTTTCACATGAGACCACATCCTATTGAAAGAGAGAGAGTGCAGATCTATCCTGCTGATAATTTGCCTCCAGATTTTAACACGTATGTATTCATAAATTACTCACAGATTTGCCTTAAAATTAAGTTTTTTTTTGGCGTGTGTGTGTGTGCAAGAAAGTGACCTACACAGTTCTTACAGCTTTGGATGGTATGTTTTTGGTCATGAAGATAGACTCTGTGACTTAACCCTTCACATTTATAGTGAATTAATTGATGAATTACAGTCAGAATTACAGAATTGGAAAGATTTTGTGCTAATTGTCAAAAAATCATATCGGAATAACCCATACCACAATTTTGAACATGCATTTAATGTATTGCATTGCATGTATAACCTGCTAAAGCGAAATTTGGATATCTTCACACCTCTGGAGGTAGGGCATGTATGATTAGGATTTTACTTCAAAAGAGGGCATAGATTAGCAGAAACTTATTCTTCCACATAGCTAGTATTTGTTTTTGTTTTTTTTGTAGATCAGAGGACTTACTATTGCAGCTCTTTGCCATGATCTAGATCATCCTGGATACACCAACAACTTTCTCCAATTAACAAACCATGCATTATCATTATTATATACTGAATCAACACTGGAAAACCATCATTTTCAGGTTGCCATGCTTATAATAAATGTAAGTATTTAATTTTTGAAATAGAAAAACAAGCATAAAATATGATGCTGTTAATAAATATTTGGTCTCAAAATTCTGCAAAACAAAATTGTGTAGCAATTTAATTTTGATTTTTTGTCAATTTTCTAAACTTTTCTTGCCTTTCCACTATGATAAATCCTAGTTTGCTAAAGACCAATATTCATATTTTAGTTGCTTGTGTGATATGTGTGTGAAAAACTTGGAAGTTGAAAAGATTCTTCATTATATTTTAATAAACGATACATTTTGGAATGCCGAATGAAGAAACAGATCATTCTAATTTCAGACCTGTGACATCTTCTCTAACTTGAGTAAACAGACATTCAAAGAACTTACTCAGGAAATACATGATGCAATAATTGCTACTGATTTGGCATATTATTTTCGAGTAAGAGGGCGCATTGTGAAAATAATGGGTGAAAAACAGTTTGACTGGACGGAAGGTTCCCACAGGTAATAATTAACTTTCTCCTCTTTCAATTTAAGTGCTGAAAGATTTTGAAAATTAACTCACAAAGCAGAATGTTGGAAGTTTGAAAACTTGACTCAGACACGAGAATGAGAATGGAGTATGTGAAAGGGTAGGCTTCCACACCTGAAATCAGTATCTATTTGGCTGTCTGGGAGGCCTAGTCTCATATGCCAACATTTCAGCTAACATGCTGTGATCTTCCTCAGGGCAAGACGGCTGAAATCTTGGCATCTGTGCCTAGGATACAGCGACTACTGAACAGCCAAATAAATAATGATGTATGAGTTCTGAAAATTATTTTTTTTTGTGTATATATGTATTTACGTACTTGACGCAACAGCTCAGGCCTTCCGGCGACGTCCCTGCCTCATGGCCATGGGTTAAGGGGGTACATTTGGTTAGCACGTAGACATCCCCGTGCCGTATTCTGGTCTTCTCAACCTGAGAAGTGAAGTGAAATTTCTTATCGTCACACAGCAACATATACTGGGACATTGCTAGGTAAATGCACACTATAACTGAACACAGGGCCACGTTGTGGAAAGCAAGCACACTGACCAACAGCTAGTCACAAGGCTAATTTTTTTCATAATGATGCAAATTTTGCAAAAGTTTGAAAAAAATTATTCATGTCGTTATTCTTCAGTTTGGATAAATTTTATTTATAAATATTTGTAATTAATACACTAAATATTTTGTAGTAAAGCTATCTCATTTCTTAGAAAGTAATTTTCCCTATTACAGGCGATGATAGTATGTTATTATTGCTGTATTTAGTAAAATAAAATTACACTTATCTGTAGGTTTGTAATATCCTAAAATAACAGTGAATTATCTCATGTGACCTGTGGGATAGTGGTCAGACTGCTTGCCTTCCTCTGTGGTGATCAATGGTAAATTGTGTGTCGATCCATGAGGAATTTGGGGCTTCCAAAGTGGATTCAGTTTTTCAGCTGGTTTTCTCTGGGTTCTTCCATTTTACCCAATCATACATGTACTATTGTCTAACAATAGTAATATAGAACTTATGAACATAATTATTATCTTGTGGGTGTATTACAACTAAAACATGTATCATTTTTCAATATTTTGTTTAACACAGATGCCTATTGAAGAGTATCATGATGACTACATGTGACTTATCTGGACAATGTAAACCATTTTGTATTGCAAAAGTCATTGTTGGTCGGCTTTATCGTGAATTTTATCATCAGGTATGGAATAAATTTTCAACGTAAACAGAAGTGTGCAAAGACTGAAGAAATGATCAACAAAGTATATCAATTGGTATTTAATATTTTTGTCTTGTTAAATTTCAATCTTAAAAATTGATTTTTTCAATTTTTTGATGAACTTTATGGATGTTTATCAGGAAAATATGTTCATCATTAATTTGTTTTCAATTTTTTTAGCTCATACAATTGATATGAAATTTGTAGAATATTCACTGTGGTTATAATACAATTTTACAATATTCATTAAATAATTGCTACTTTATTAAAATTAATTTTGCAAATTAATAAATACTGAGAGTCGGATCCATGGGTTTTGCATGCTTTGTCACTACCTCTGGATTCAATAGTAGCCAAAAGAGTTGCAAACTATGTTCACTGTATGTATGTGCATGGCTTTTTAGAACCTAAAAACACTTAGAGGAAAAACAGAAGAAGACTTTTTTCATTTGGCTTTCATTAGTTCAGAAGAAAAAATGAGGTCTTGGGTGGGAAGTAGTAGTAAGCAAACCAGGACCTTCAAAAACTGCAACAATTAAATATACACTGAAGTCAGTAGTGAGTTGGAAAGATCACTGCTTTGAATATTACTTACAGAAGTTAACAGTGTACCATAGAGAGTAGAGGTTGAAGCATTTAACAATATTTTTAAATATGTAAATAAAACATTCACGGTGTTTAGTCTTCTTTATACGTTCCTAAACCAGAGAGTTTGTTATTAATATAGTTTATAGATTATTATAATGATAGAGTTTGACCACAATGTAGGAAAATAATTTAGAATGAAATTAAATGTATAAAAAAAGTAATCAGTCAGTAGAATTAAAAACATTTTAAACAGATATGAGAAAATTATAATTGCTAGGTAAATATTAATAATTAAACATGAGTATCCTTTCACTTATTGATCTCTGATTTCTATGTAACTTTTTATTTCTGATTCTTTTATTTTATTCAATATCTTCATTTTTTTTTTTTACCGGATATAAACATGTCAATTATTTATTATTTGTATATACCTAAAGATGTGTGTAGTAACATGTAAAAAACGCTGTGTATTGACAAAGACTTTCTTGAATAAAAGAACGTCATTGTTTGTCAAAAGGGGCTGTCTATAAACTATATCACACCCTTGGGAGAGGGGGGAGTAATTAATTTTGTAGTTATTGTGATACAAGTGGGAGGGAGGTTTTAAATTTTGTGACATCATGGTAGAAATTTAAGATAAAACGAAATTTTTGTAAGAAATTTTTTTGGCTTTTTTTAAGATGGTTTTCTGACAATAATTAGGAATATTGTGAACCAAGAAGACGCTGAATGGATGGAAGAGAAGTTTGTATGTCAAGTTGTTTTGAATTTCCAACTGTTTCAGGCAGTGAAGTTGCAGAGGTCACCAACCTGGATTTGCATTTCAGTGCTTCATGAACTAACGATGAATAATTCTTATTATGGTTAACTTAAAATACTATTTTTAATATTTTTTATAAATTACTATTGTTATAGAAATTACAGATTGTGATTATAAAATATTGATTGTGATATATTTTTTTATCATTTATTTATATACTATGTATGAATTAAACTTTTTTAGTGGATGGGGGTCAATTCAGTATGTTATACTAGGGGGGGTTGAAGTTATTTGTGACAATTGTTATGAAAAGGGGGAGGGGATAAAAAAGGTCAAATAAGCGTGACATAGTTTACGGATGGCCCCAAAAGCAAAGGATACTTGTGCTTAAGTACGAAAACATTTTAAGCATATTGTTGGAGGAAATATAGGACAAGTCAAGTCGTTTATATACCTGGGAAATTTGAAACTTGAAATGGAAGTTGAACAGAAGAAAAAATAATGAATAAGGAAAAGAAGAAGAAGAAGAGAAGAAGAAGAAGAAAAAAAAAAAAGATAACACTATGAAAGGAAGCCTTCACGAGAGTAAAATTACTTACAACAGAAGTATTCCAATTAATACAAGAAGAAATTTGCCAAATGTGGTTATGGAGAAAAATGCAGAAAACACATTGAATTACTTATAGAGTAATGAAATAAGGCTCAGAAGAACAGGAGAAGATAGGAAACTGATAGGAGTAATAAAGAAGGCAATTTGGGATAGTCTGGCCTTGACGAAACTGATAAAATATTAATAGAAGGCAAAATAGATGGGAAAGAGGAAAAAGAAAAATCAGAATATTTGATGACTTGAGAAATTAAAGGAGCTAACAAAAACCAAAATATAAATTTTATGAAACATGATGGAGGTATCCAGTCAAAATGTATCACAAGCCAAATCTGAAGATTAAAAATATATCTTGCTGTGGCTGATATGAAATTTTATGGAATAGAAATATATAATTTAGATGGAAAGGCAAACACAGTTTCAATTTTTTATTTTTACGAATAGTGCAATACATTGCATTATTTAATCTTCACACTATTTCCAACAGGCTCAGTCCTAGAAACTGTCTAAGGGAAGAGCACCAACAGAAGTGTTATTTTGCCTGCCAGGATAGCTGCGGCTGTTAACCCTGTAAAAGCTTTGTGCCTGAAGGGCCACGATTTTGAATTTGGCCTGGGGCAGGGATGTTTGTGTCCATGTGCGAGTTCTGCTACCGTTACTGTGTAACCCCCAAAGTTACAAAATCAATGTTAATTACAGTGGTTGCTGTATGACAGTACTTGAAAAGTGGTCTTAAATAAGTAAAAAAAAAGAAAGTTTTTTTATTTGAAAAGCTAAATTTATTGTAAGTATTGTAAAATATCTCTTTTAATATTCAAGTACATGGATAACATAATGTATATAATAAATTACTTTTAAAAATAATGTATTGTATTTTAACCATACGTGAATAAGGAATACATATTGCATAGAGTTCCAAGGGTTGTGAGTGTAAGGGAACAGGTCCCACACATCTCCCTGTGGGTCCATTGGTGGTTTATGTACATATATGATAATTAAACATTTGAAATTTGTTTCAAACATTATAGTTTTTCAAAGTCTTGGTATACTACAAAATATTATGACTTTTCCTAGTGTATTTACAAACTTACACATAAGAAATTAGTCTTTTTAAAACTACACTTGCCTGTAGGAAAACAATCCCATCCTGCTGTATACTCATAAACTATCTAAACAGCTCATGGTAACGGCAGTTTCAAAAAACAAACTACCTCCACTACTTTTATTTTGAAGAATTCAGAAACCAATTTTGTGAACTTATATAAATAATATAAATTTTTGAAATCCAGTCAGTAATAGAATGATGTTTAATGAGTAAAAAACACGCCAAAATTACTTTTATTCATGTTTTCCATTGAGGTTACGACTTGGATGAAAATTTCAAATTTTTAAAATTAATAACATGTTAAATAAAATTTTAAAAAGTCAATAAATTCAGAACTAAGTGGACATTCATTCAAATGCTACTTACCAGTATATTATGAGACGATTTTTTTCTAGTTGACTAAAAATATATACAAATAACTGTAGAATTAAAACATTGAAATAATATTCAATTGATTCATAATCACTTTCATGATGAACAGGGGGATACTGAAAGAAACATGGGCCTGAGCCCTTTATCCTTGATGGATCGAGAAAAGCAACAAATGATACCAGAAGATCAGGTCCAATTTATCACATTTGTGTGTTTACCATGCATTCAGTTGATGGTGGAGTTGCTTCCTAATACAATATCGATTAGAAATTTATGCGAGTAAGTGATGCAATAAATTCTCTTAAAATTTGTATGTTTTTTTTGCTTGAGTAGTGCTTTTCTTAGTGGGTAATAATCACTTAATATCACATACCATTGTATTGTTTCTCTTGGTCACAGGGAATTGAGAGCGAGTTGGAAGGAGATAATTGAACTACGAGGCAAGGACGTCTGGCGTCAGGAAGACTCGCATCCATAAGTAGTTTCTACTTTTAAAAAAATTAACACTTGCAAGTAAATTTAAATATTCCAAATAATTTATTTTTTTCAATATATTTATAGTCTTGTTTTACACGATTTTCAATGATGTCATTTTAACTTAAATGCATTAACAAATACCTATAATAACAAATTTTCAGAAAAGCAAATGAAATTGTTTTTGTTGCAAAGAAATGAAATCAAAATGCTCATAATATAATAACACTAGAAGAATGTAGGTTAGAATAATGAAATAAATTACAGTGGAAAATTACAAAAACAAACATCCAGTTGATGATTCTATTTAATGTTTGTATATTATGTAACATTTCCAAGTAAACTACTTTCACAAATCAAACGGTGCTTCCTTTAGAGTAGAAAATCGAGCTCCATGGAGATGCGTGTGTAACATTTTTGACTATATTTATGAGCAATAAGAGAAAGCAAAAGTACTGAAAAATGAGCAATGCTCAAGTTTCGTGTAATTATGACAAACCAATCCAAGAACATTGATAAGGTAATTTCTTGATCCCAATAGTAGTAAATTAAGCCAATTGTGCCAATAAAAATTAGAAAATCAAAACAAACTTTGTATTTTGAAAACTTCTTTGATTCATCTAGTTTTTTTTTCTTTGTTCAAAATTCCCCTAACAATATCTCTTGCAATTGTCACAACTATCATTTCTCACTATTCCTGGCACTTTTATAAATTTTCTTTCAACTTATGTCCAAATTTTCATATTTTGATATTCACCAGAAAAAGTCACAATTACAGGTTGTGGATAATTAATAGATAAAGACGAAGACTTATGCATAATAAATAACATATGTATTTGCTGGTAGAATCAGCCAAATTCAATCATTCCTTTACATTCATAAACACTGCACTCCCATTTGAAATAAAAAAAGGACACAAAAAATAACGCATTTATAAACAAATTCTTATTGTCCTTTCCAAAATAGTACATACACTAACAATAAACAATACATATTAAATTTCATATAATTCTGTCATTTCTTCTTGAAAAATTAAACTGTACAATAAAGGTCAGTATTAAAGTAACAACTACAATAACAATATTGACCACTAATGTAATGGAGTGTACTGAAATAACTTCACTAATAATACATATAATAATGAATGCTCTTGAGAGGTACACATATATATGAATACATACAATCAAATAATGCAATTTTAAACAATTCTAATTCATAAACATGTCACCATGTTTCAAAAGAACCTCAAAAGATCTTTATGTGTATAAATAAATGTCCAACATGTTGACACTTTTTACAGGCAAGTCCCGCAGATCTTGCACAAAACTGAGCATTACGCATTTCTTATTTTGCCAGGGACATAATTTTTGTCAATGACGGGTTCTTGCAAAAACATGTGTAAACACCTCTCATTCTGAGCAAGAGGATGACCAGCAATTCTGAAAATATTAAAACACTGTTAATACAATAATAAAATTCTGATTCTCAACAGATTTGTTAGTTCCTATACAAATTTCCTTTTCTTTTACACATAGAACTTACTTATTAACAAATACTTCTAATCCTTTCCGTCTATCCTCTATAAAATCTTCCTCAAATATTCCATCATCTCCTCTGAAAGGCATCTGACGTTTCCAGGCTTTTCCAGGTAAGGGTGGAACAACAATCTACAGTACAAAAGAAGAATGTGCAATTAATAGAAGAAAAATATGGAAAGAAAATCAAACGTTAACATAAATAAGAACAGGAAAAACTTACTTTACTGTCTCTTTCCAATTCATTTCTCAACCACTCAAAATCACTGTACCTTCTACGCACACTGGACTCCTTAACTTTAAAAACTGGCAAATTTGTCTAAACAGATAATTACACAATAAAAATTACATTTGGACCACCAGGCTTCCTTTAATTCATGAATTAACAGTGGTGATCACTAATTATGAGTAACTTTCCTCCTTAACGAGCTATTACTAAAATGTCAAATATTGCTCAATCTTGTCGGCGGAATACAATCAATGACAAGAATTGGATTTAGAACTTACCCTCATACGAACTTCATAATCAGTATACCTCTTCTTTCCAACGCCATGAGTAATCGGATTTATAACGTCAATCTCCAGGAAATTGGCTGGGGCAGCATACGCATCATCAAGCGTTTGCTTTTTCACATTCAATCGACGAGTTGCATCTACAGTCGTATCCGCCATCCTGCAGACCGCACCACACTTCCCCCAAAACTCCTACAACTCGCAGGAATTTGTCGACGCTGTATTGGTTTGCCTCTGATATGGATAGGGTTACTAAGTTATCGTCTTTATCTCTTCCCCAGCGCTGCGCTATTCAGACGACCATGGGACGGGTTATGCCAAATCAACGCAAGATGTCAGTAGCCAACAGTGTATGGCTAGGGTAGCCAACACCACAATCGACTCCCAATTTTAATCAGAAAGCGTCGGAAATTCCGACTCGGAATCCTACTCGGGCCTGAATGATGCTCACATAAGAGTTATTACACTGTATTATCCTGTTGACTTTAATATCTTGAATCAATAACAATAATTCAGTTCAAAAGCATTTACACATCAGCATAATCAGATGACATATTTATCCGGTTGAAACTTCTTTTATTCTTTCATGACCAAAGAGTATATCTAAAATTGTTCATGCAAAAATATGACTCTGACTGAACGCGAAAGATGTAATATTATTCTATGGTGATTATTGTACCATACGTGGTGCAGGTCACTGGGAAGTGCGATAGCAAGCAATAGACCGTGACAGCAGTTGCAGGGGTATACAATCGAGGTGGCAGACTACCGAGTTCTTGATTTGTTTACATTGGTTTACATGTTTCCTGCAAAAAATGAAGGCTTCCCTTGCAAATTTTATATCTCGTTCGTAATTATGTGATTAAGGTTGATAATTAGCACGACCTCAAATACTTAAAATGTGATTGTTTGAAATATTGTTTCGATAAAAAATACAAATGTGAATGGATGCACTAAATTGTGCCGGTTTTGACTCAAGCAAGCAGTCACATGCCGCACTTCAATTAGTAAATGTCATCCTATTCTATTCCTAGTCTTGTCCGCAATTTTCGCATGCATGTATGTGTTTGCGTATGAAGCCGGCGGGAAAGGCATTTACCTTCAACTGTTGTCGATGCCAGACCTGCACAAAATGCAAGGTGTTTTCTTACATAAAACTTGAGAAGTAAATAATTTTGGATAAAACATTCAAACTTTACGTACTATTAAGCTGAATGATGCAACTTTTATACCAATTAGCACAAAGTGCTGAAAGTAAAAGTTGAATTATTTATGTTTTTTTAATGCACTATGGATCCTTTAAATATTTTGATAATCATTGGTCTTCTGCATTGTGCACTTTTTTTTCTGGACACATTTTTTAAGGTAATATACATTATACTTATATTGTATAAATACATGGATGGATACATGGACTTCTGCATTGTTTCTAAATATCTGTTGTACTTAAATGATCTTTCAATTGCAGAGTTGTTCACATTATCCATATTTATATTTTCTTCAAAATACTGGACTTCAGATTGAAGCCTTTAAAATTCGTTGGTTTACGACAGCATTTAATCGCATTATTCAGAAGTGGGGAACATGGCATCCAAAGCTTCTTCAGTGTTGGTTTACTGTGGGATCATGGTTTTCACTTGGTCTTCTTCCTCTTGCCACGTATGTCATAATCAAAGCGTCAATTGACTTGTGGCAGACTGATGGTGATGGAGTTGTGAGTCAACAAACTCTTGTTCTTGAACCAATGGTATGTGCCCAAAAATTATTTTAGATGTTTTGGACTGACTTCGTGATAAGTTTGTGCATGCATACAAGTCTGCCGTTAAGATTTTGACTTGAGATAACAAATATATTTGCAATAAAATTTCTCTCGCAAGCAATTAGACTTATCTTTATTCATCAAGTTGTAATTGTTGAAATCTTTAATGAAAATATTGAAATGATTGACAGTTAAGGTTAATCTGTGACAAATTTTGATATTCATTGTTTTGTTGTTGACTGAGATTTCATTAATTTATTATAATCAAGAGTTATAATATTAAACAAATTTTTCATGTTTCATTAAAAGCATTTCACATTCTATCATAATAGGCTGCTATTGTAAGAAAACAATATTTCATAAATTTGTATTTGCAACAAGGACATCTCTAATTAAGAGAAGCAAATTATTCATTCTTGATCATTTATTTTCATTCTGATAGAGAAATATTTGAAAAATTAAAGAAGATTTTTTTGTGCTCAGTAAATCAATAAGAAAATTTATTTAATTAATTAGAAAATAAAATAAATAAAGAGTATATTTTGTCAGTTATTGATGGGAGATTCAGTATCGTGTATTGTAATGTAGATATTGAGAAGAAGTTAATGATGCCTAAACCTATGCCGGATTAAAGTGTCTGTTCAATAGTTACTAATTTTTATATTGAACAGATTTTTTATTACAAAACAAAATTAGTTCAGTGAGAATTCACATTTATTGCAAACCTTGCAAACACTAGTTTCAAACACACCAATATGAATTTTTTTATCCATTACTGTTGGAAAAACCATCATGTGTTCTGAGTTACTTGGCAGTGTAAAACAGTTATATTCTTCAGTGATAAAAATTGCATAGCTGATCGCCTGTAAATGCAGTTAACTTACATTTATGGTGTAGTTTAAACAGCTCATTATTACATCGATTTAATAAAACTGCCTGCTGAACTAAAATTGCTCATTATTATATCTAATGTATTAAAGGGTCCTACCAAAGTCTATATAACACCATTAATTATAAATTTCATTCATTTAAAAAGCATTATGTTAAAATATTAAACAGGTGATCGAATAAGAGAAAACATTACACAAGGCTAAATGACTATTATGTGCTCATTTGTAATTACACACTTGTGCTACTGCTCTCATGAAGAATCAACTAACTTGCACATGATAGTCTTGTTTAGCTAACAAGACTGTAATAACAATTAACTTTCAGATAAAATTTTATTTTACTGATAATACATTTTATTACAGTTGGTAAATTTGTTTATGTTGTCTTGGCAAGAATCTCTTTAAAACAGTGAAAGGTCTTGTCACTTTGTCTACACATGCAATAGTACATTTTTAATCTTTTCCCATTTCTGTTCATTTCATAGGTAATGAATAAAATAACATGGTACTCGAGTATAAATATATTCTTCACTTTTGGGAATTAGCCCCTAAGGCTCCTAATATCATTGCCGAACTTCCTCACTTACATACAAAAAATATGATTTTATTTTCTGGCACCATAAATTACTATTATTGCAATGTGAAATGTTTTTTGTTGCAGGTGCCAGGATTAAATTTGCCACTCAGTGACTTGGGGTACTATGCAATTACTCTAGTAACATGCAGTATTGTTCATGAAGTAGGCCATGCTATTGCTGCTGTTAGGTAAGAATAATAGTTTATTGTAGGGCTGGGAAAAGAACAAAGTATATTTCAATTTTTCTATTTTGACAGATTAACGATTTTTGTGGGGTAGATTTTGTAAATAAATCTTTATCATTTAGTATTACATCTGTTTATGATCAATAATGTTTGAGTAAAAACAAGCAATCATACAAAAAAGACTGAGAAAGAAAAGGATAGGGTTTGCATTACAATCAAAGGAAAACATTTAATATTAGCAAAAATACATATATGAATAGTTAAAACAAGTGAATTCCTTGTAGGTGACTATCATAAAAACCAATATTTCAAACACTCCAGAGGTTTTAAAAAGTTTCAATATCGTGACCCATGTTCTCAGCTCTAGCTATTTTCTGTTGAATCTTCTCATCAAACTGCAAACCAATCATATATTATGCAGTGAAAATGATCATTTTCATAATTAGGGGTCGTTCATAAGCAATGTAAGACAAATATGGAGTATTTTGAATACCACCTCTACCCCATGTAACACACCCTTAATGCGCGATTGAAGCCCCCCTAAATTATTATGTGCCCCTGGTCATGAAGGTTGTGTAAGTTAGCATTTAGTAAATGGTCCAAGCAACACTTCTCATGAGTTTCAACTAGAAAGATTTGCATGTGAGAAAAAGATTCATTAATACCTATTATTTATTAATATAAATAGCTTCTCATGAACCAACCTGCTGTACTTGCTACAATCAGGGTTGGGCAGTATTAAAATACTTGTATATGAAATACATATTTTAAATACATTTTGTATTTGAAAAACTGTATTTTTGAGTTTTTTGTCCATGTATTTAAGAGATGTATTTAAATATATAAACTAGGTGTATTAAAAAAAAAAGGTAAAGTAAAATATTTCAAATACAGATAAAGGAGATAGTTTAGATTGAGGATAGTTTCTTTTTGTTTGATTCCGCAAGTGAATGCACCTCATTGAAACAAAAATAAAAGCTCCTTTCAGCTGTTGAATTTGTATTTTTTAATTTTTAAAAGATAAATCTAAGTCATTAAAACTGCTGGACAATTATCTAGCAATATAAAACAACCTGTATTCATTACAACACAACTTTATGTTCATCCACACCAGTTGAATGACTGTTTTCCTTGTTTTATACATTCCCCAACTAGGGTTTATTGTCTAATGATTTGTTTGAAAAATTAGTCGTTTTAAAAGGAAATTCCATTTCTTTGTGATAGACACATTTTGATATCATTTTATATTTGAAAATGTACTTACATATGGTATACACATGGTTACAAAACAACAATAATTATTCAGAAATTTGTATGACTCTTAATTACTAATTTACTCTTATTGTCAATTACATTATGTTGTTGCCATAAAAAATACCTAATACAAAATTATTATATATTTAGCACTCGCAAGTCCAAATGTATTTAAATACTAAATTTGAAGTATTTTTCCCAACCCTGGCTACAATCATGGTTGCTAGGGGCAGCTGTATGTATGTATGTATGTATGTGTAGTTGCATACTCCCTATAAAGACCCAGTAACAATTTTCACCTTCAATCACTCTAAGCCTAATTACTCTAAACTCTATTTAGTTATTGGACTTTCAGAAGTGTTTAATTCACCTATTTAAAAAAAATAAATCATTGTGTCTTTTTCACAAGACATCTCTTTAGACCTATTTGAGTGTATATCGGTTTATTCCTCAGTAAAGTTATTTGTTGTGTGTCACTTGCAGCCATTGCAGTAACTTGATGCCTTTCCTCCATTCATCCAGGGGTTCAGCACTGTTAGTAAACGGGTTTCCCAGATGGTATTCCATACAGCAATCTGTGGAGACGAATTGGTTAACTTCCGTGATATCATGGAGCACAGTTAAGCAATTCTGCTAACATCACTTGTTTTAATCGGATTTACTCACAATTTGAGAAAAACTGAAACAGTGAACACTGAAATTGTACTTAATGGGAATAAACAGGGTAAATCAGTATTACTGGGATGTCATAAGTGATTATTTATATTTATTTGAACAATTTTTAGAATTATTTCATATTAATTCAATTGCTTTGATATTGCCCAATTTTTTTTGTGACTGTAGCAAAACATTAAATTTTTTTAGAATATGTTATTCTACAGTATATGGTGAAAACATGTTCATAAATTGTGCCTTTTCATTTCTTTTTGCAGGGAAGATGTCCATATATCTGGCTTAGGAGTTCTTCTTGTTCTGGTACTACCCATTGCATATGTCCATTTAAATACTGAACAGCTCCAAGCTTTGCCTCCGAAGAGACAATTGCGAATATTGTGTGCTGGTATTTGGCACAATGTGGTACTCACTGTAGGCGCTGCTGTACTTCTTGCACTTTTGCCCTTGCTGTTCTATCCAGCCTTTGATTCTGGAAGTGGTGTAGCAGTTCAGAGCATAGACATGGTATCATGAAATATTTTGTTAACTCCTTTTTGTCTATTTCTTAAGTAAATTTTGTCTATGGTACACTAAGTCAATTATTTTAACTATTAATCAATTAATATTCTCTTTTACTGACAAAAATTTGCTTTTTTCAGTATTGCATATGAATTACTATGTTCTAAAATTTCTTCTTCCTTGGCAAATATTGCAATTTTCCTTTGATGTGCAGTGAAATTATAGGTTGTGATGGCATTAATTACATTATGGTTTTAACATTCAGGAATCTTTCCTCAATGATTTTACTAATCAAAATAACAATGTTACCAATTTGCACCTTCTGTGCTATAATATTTACTAGGCATAGTTTTGTTAAATAATTATTTCAGGCCCTATCTTATACTCCTATTATTCTTAAATTTACCAGCTGTAAATTTTATGTCATGGTGTATAGTATGAGTGAACTTTCATTCTTAAAACATCAAATTTAGAAGTCTATAAGTCACATATTGGAAAGAAAGAAATCTGTATGGAGGAGATTGTCAGAACCTAGAAATCAATGTTTCACTACTGAAAAACTTTTAGCAATACTTCAACAACCTAATATATAATAATCAATTATAAGTAGGAGTAAGTTTCTGTAGGTAAATGGGAGTAAAAATAAAATGGTTTTATTAGCAATCAAAATTAGTACACTTTGATTAAGTATATTACTCTGTGTCATAGGGTTCTCCTGTTTTGGGTGTTACTGGATTGCGATCAGGTGATCGTGTCGTTGCTGTTAATCAGTGTGAAGTCCTTGATAGTGACTCTTGGTATACCTGTATTGTGCAAGCTGTCAAGCAACCAAGTCCTGGTTATTGTATTTCAGCAGAATTGGTGAAAGAACATGATGAATCTATTCCAGGTGAGATGGAATAGATGTTGCGTTCTTCTCAGTCTTTAATTCCTTTACATCACAGGCTTCCAGTTTTAATAGTTGTTAAGGTAGTGAGTCATTACATCATTTGAAATTATGTTTTTAATGTTCACTGTGAGTAGAAAATACAGAATCTCCATTGCCATTCTATATGTTTTATAGAAAATTTTGTCAGAATTAAAATTTTCTTTCAGTGCGACAGCTTGCTGCTGGTGCAGTTGAGTGCTGTGGTCCAAGATCATCTGATCATCTGTGTTTTGAGTATTTAGAAGGTGAAGAAGGAACATTGGAGTTGCCTCAACATTCCTGCTTGCCTGGTCGTATTGTTGTAGAAGCAGCAGAATTGATGTGTGGAGCAGCTCGTGATTGTACACAAGGCTTACATTGTATGGTGCCCTCTCTCGAAAACAATACCAAATTAGTCCGAATAGAACGATTGGATGCTAAGGTATGGAAGTCTCCTCAAAATAAATCATACATGTTTTGATGACAATTAAAATTAAATAACTAAAATGTAATTTAAATAATTACAGTTCTATAAATGTGCTTATGCTTGCACGTTTTCAACAAATTTGAAAATCAACATAATTTTTATTCAGTACCTGTGCTAATGACTTATTGCTTATGAAAAAATTGAAGGGCTCCTTGAAAAAACAGCATTAGTCCAAAAATCCAATTTGTGGTAAATGAGAAAAAAAACGTTCACCTTGCTAATTCAGCAAGATGTATGGAATTTTATATTGTACAGGATTACTTTTACATAGAATAAAACAATAAAATGCAGTTGTAAGTAAATAAAACAATATATTTCACAGGTTACAATAAAAGAAAAATGGACATATGTTGTTTTTGCTTGAGAATTGTAGATTACATCAATAGCATTGCTATTACATATCAGTACAAGGTACCAGAAACATGCAAAAATAATAATACTACATGTATTTTACATATTACATTGTTAGTCGTACATTGAAAACAATCAAACCTCCAACAAACACTTTACCAAATCATTTTAATAGCTTAGATTAACTATAACCTGCAATAAAAGCAATATAAATACTGGAAAGAATTCCTGGAAGCTGATCATTCATCACACCCACTTTGTTTGTGCAGGACTAATGCTGTTTTTACTCGAAATACTTCAGACATATGATGTTCTTCCAGAATCAGCAATTTTTTTTGCTAATTTTCTTTAAGACTATTGCACTTTGAACTGAGTGATATTATCATCTGATGCATAAAAGTTTACACCAAAAGAGGGCATCGTTAACTGCATTTCAGTTGCTTAGTGTTGTGATTAACTTACCTGTTTGAACTCTGATGTTAACAGGTTGTTCTATTCCTTGGGCATCCAGCAGAAGTGTATCGTACTGTTGTAGTCAGTGATTATGTACCTCTATATTTCTTCATTTCATCAAGTATTCCTGAAGTGGTTACAAGATTATGTAAGTATATAACTATCTTCTCTGCTGGGTTAGCAGTGATAAATGTGATTCCATGCTTTGGACTTGATGGACAATACATTGTGAGAGCTCTTGCTGATTTTTTGTTAGGTAAGAGAATTCCACACAAAAGTGTGCGGCATGCCATTGCACTTTTCATGACTATAGCTGGTACATTTTTCTTGTTCTTAAATTGTGCATCAGTCATTGTAACTAAGTTGTTTTAACTCTCCAATTTGTGATTAATAAGCTCCTCTTTGTAGTACGTGCTACAAAACATATTTTTGTTAAAAAGTTTAAATAACTTGTGTGGTTCTGATGTCTTTGATACATAGAATATTTTACTGCAGGACCTCACATGAAGTTGGCTTTTGAATTTGTACATATTTGCATAAAATAATCTATCCATGCCAAATTCAAGTTTCTAGTTAAAGATCAATTTCCCATGCAAATATAATTTCTTTCTTGTATTGTGTACTCGTAAGAGCTTGTAAAACTGGACATTTCTATACTGTTTGCTACATGTGTACATATGTATTATTTTAAAGACTTACTTTGTTATTGTTATATTTTCTGTGCCAGATTTTGCCATTTTTATACTCTCCTGTGAATTTTTGAGCTGTTACTCTGAAATTTGTGTACAGAAATGTTAAAGAGAGAACATAGATTTATTCTTACCTGGTCACTTTCATGCAAGACTGTCTAAAAAAAATGAAAATAATGAATTTTCTTCAGATACCACCGCTGCACAAATTATATTAGTTTCTTAACATGAAACATTTATGCGTAATAATTTCTTCATAAATTTAGATGTGTTTAAATAATAGTTCATTATAAATATAAATGAATGAAGAAATACTGTTGTATTTTGATCTCTCATACAGTTTTAAAGGGACGTTCAAATGTTAATTTTATATTAAACGTGAGTTCTGTTGGATGTGAAACAGGGTAGTTTTCTTGGATTGAGTAATTAAAAACTTGCTAAAGAAATCTTGACTACTCATTATTTTCCATTTTAAAAAGTCAGTTTTCAAATCAGCCTTTTAGAAAGCTTTCACAAACTGAAACTGTACTAAATATATTGTTCCTACATTGAGGACTATGTAACCAAGATCAATTTTACTGAACACCTTCCACTTTTCTTTGGACAAAGTGAGTTTGAGTTGATATTCTAGAATCAAGTGACCAGGCTGAATTCGTTTTGTTTGTTTACTCAGAAATAGGTAGTTTATGATAATAAAAGTACACTTCTAATAATAGAATAGTAAACCATTTGACTGTTACTATTGTAAAAAATCAGTGAAACTTTGATATTTTGCTCAAAATACTAATGCGCTCGTTCTAATGTTTAAAAATTTTGTATGTAAACTGTCACAGTTAATTTTTGTGACACAGTGTTTTCTGATACTCTAGTTCAGTACCAGTTAAATACATGTACATATAGATAACAATGGAACTCCTACATTTGTTATGCGGGTATGAGTGAAATTATTTTCACTCCCTCTGTTACTTACATGACATAAAAATGTTCTTTTAAGACCTAATACTTTTAGGAATGTTTTTGCCATAAGCTAACAAACATGAAAATCTCTATGGAAACTTCCGTGAAGTTATAGTAATAGTCAATTCTTTTCAATTTTCCAGTTGTCATGGCTGAAACTTATGATGGCTAAAAGTAATAATTTATAAACCCTTATACGTCTTTTTTAGATGGTAATAACTAACACTCTTCTGTAATCAAAATGATCAAAGAGTGTTGGATAACTTTCTTTTATTCTGAGGTAGCAGAGCAGGCAGGATTCAATAGTATAAAGTGCTGGTAGAAACATTTTGTTATGTCATGATTGTTTTTTATAAAATGAGGATTGCATTTTTCTGGAATAATTTTTTTTGGTTGAGTTGTTTTGATTTGTGATGTTGACTCATGGAATTTTCGGATTATGTAAATATGGTGAATTAGATGATAGATCTAACGGTAATTGAAAATGTTAGTATCATGACAAAATTTTCTTCATTGTGATGTAATTGGTTTATAGTATTGTCTCCTTAACCGATGGACAAATCACTGCCTCTTATTTTTTTTAAAATGCCCTTTGGGTTAATATTTTGTAATGATTATATATGATGCAACTGTTTTGTACATCATTAATCTATTTTAATTATTACAGTATTGAAATTAAGGTCATGGGCTAGTCACTCATTTCATAGACTTTTGAATACGTTGCTTTTCCATATGTGATCTAAATTACTTCAAAACTCATCATTTGTCTGTACAGTGCTAACTGTACTGTGATTTAAGTGAAAAATATCTTTAAAAATTACATCATTCCTTATTTATAATGAAGTTTAGCGGGAATAAATTCACCTCAAGAGTTGCATTTATTTATTTATACTTGGAAGAATATTCTTAGAAGTCTTGTTAAAAATAACTATGCTGCACAGAAGTAACTATGATGGGAAATGGGCATAGCAACATTTATAGTTAAGTTGTTCAAAATCTTAATTATATTATTTAGAAAAAGATTCACATATTTAAGATGTTACAAAATTTTATAGCATGTGTGCATGTGTATGAAAATAAATTGTTAGTAGTGCTGTTGACTATATCTCTTTATGGAGAAGAGAGAGTGCGTGAGGGCAGCGCATTTCAAAGCTAAAAGACAAGATTTTTGATGGTATAAAGGATGTCCTTTATACCATAGTGAATGTGAAAATAAACATCAAAGTGCATTCTTCATTATCTGGATTGGTGCAGTCATCAGCATGGAACATAGCCTACTGTTTCTTATATATTACTTTTGATTTTGTGATTTTAGATTCTTGTATGTACTTTCCTCTCAAAATTCTACCGTGAAATAATGAATGTCTTTGAAAACTGGGTACTGCAGCTTTTCATACTCACTATTACCCAAGATCATTATTGTGTGTGTAAAGTGTCAACTTGCTAGACCGTCCTTCAGTGTTCCTGTCCATTCTTGGTAGACTTGCTGTTAGCATGTCAAATGGTGTTGTAATTGAGTCGGAGTTAATAGCAGTTTCCTACATTATTTGAAATTTAGGTTTTCATGTATTGTTTTGTAATAGCATGATTGGATATGTTTGTTCACAAGATCATTTACTCAATCATTTACATTTCATTTTTAAGTGTGGATAATACTAGTCTAATATTAGCTACCTATCTTATACTTTAAATGATTAAGATTGTTTATTCATGTGTGGTTGTGTGAATACACTGCATTATAAGATGATAAAATTGTTGATGTACTTGCAGGAAGAGTTCAACATTATTGTTAACAAAATTGAATTTCTTAGTGATTGCAATCAATTAATTTCATTCTTATAGTAAACTATAGGGTTAAGACATCAAGTTCGAGATTTGAAGGACATTCCTGCAAGTAATTCAGATTTGAAAATACTTTGTGTGCAATCAAAGAGCCATATTAAGAAGCAAAATCTGCTTTAAATCAATGTTATGCATTTCATTTTATTTAAATTGGAATAGGAATTAGTGAAGCAGCAGAATTTTCTGCTCAGCAATATCATTGCTGCTTTTATTATTAACCTGAGAACTGACTTCTACCATGTAATTCAAAATTATAGAATACATTTTAAAAACAATGCTACAAATGAAAGGGTAATTCCATTTTGCTGCATTTTGAAGTGGGTTAATGAAACATTCTCAAGATGTAACAATTATGAACATGAAATCTAATTATAATAATTGTTTTGAGTCCCTGCATAAAGTTGAGTATGTGTAGCTGATTTATGTGAACACCTAGATTTGATACACAAAGTATACCATTTACAACCCTGAAAATTTCATTCTATTGTAAACGCTTATTTCTTAAAAAATATAAATGAAAACAAATAAAATTTTAATACCTAAACAGGAAATGTTAGATCTTTGAGTAAAATATCTCTCATGTTCTATGCAGTTGATGTGGTTGAAAAGCCACACATTTCATTAGACTGACTGAACCGATGGAAATTATGATTTCATGCAGCTTCTTGCATCTGAAGATAAAATACACCCTAATAATGTATAGTTGTTACAAAATCATGTCAATGGTATAATATTTAAAAAATTGTCCTAAACAGGAAACCTTATCAGATAAATATTAAAATTTTACTTAAAAAAGAGTATTTTGCTTTCTTGAATAGAGAAAGTTATTTGTTCTTCTTTTTCATCCAGATCCTAATAGTGAAGTGTGAATAAAGGGAAATTGTATTGACAACATAAATATGCAATTCTGAGGTTATTCAAAAAGTAAAATATTATGAGGATAAGTTAAATTTCCAAGGTAGAGGAACACAAAAATTTCCAATACGGGAAATTAAATGTTATTACCTGAGCTCATATGTTTAAGCATTTTTTTGTGTGAAATAACCAGTTACCAAAACAAATAATAATAATAATAATAATAATAATAATAATAATAATAATAATAATAATAATAATAATAATAATAATAGTAATATTAGTAGTAGAAACAAATTATTTTTTTCTTCAGAAAAGACAAAATATATAAAAAGGACTAATAAAATTTTACATTGTTGCATATTACAGTTTCTTAATAATCATCTGCTTCTGCTATAATTGCCCTAAATGGAAGTGTTCCTGTTTTCACAGAAATCAAACATTTTATGTTGTTTGTGAGCATAAACCTTTCCCAAAGTTGAACATGACTTCACTGAACAATTTTAAATGTGAAGAATTGATAGGTAAGAAGTAACTATTAGATAACTAATGCCAGCAAAAATTGCATCACCTCTCTTTTCAATAGATCAAAAAAGTTAGTTTTCATCAATTAAGTGGTATCAGTTGGAGTGTAATTTTCTCATACACTCTAGTTTCGTAGATACTCCATCAGATGAGGTAAATTATTTACAAACTGTTTAGTACAAGATCTTGAGTTCCTTGTGTATAGTTTTTTGCATGTTGGAACTATAGAGATTATAGTTATTAATTTTAGTTTGTGATTTTACCTATTATTTTCCAGAATATTAAGAGTGTAACATTTTCTTTATTTAATGAATAAATTGCAAAAAAGAGGGCAATAGGGAGTTAAAGTTGACAAAAGAAGTAGCAAACTAAAACCTGAAAAGAAAAAAAAAAACTTTTTCCACTTATAGGCATTTAAAATCTGGTTAAGTTCAAAAGGCATTTTACTAAAACATCTGGGCTCTGATAATAATAACAGTAATACACATAATGGAATTATGAATAATCTAAAAATATTAGTAATTTATAAATTTGCTGGATAATTCTGTGGCTGTTGCTTTCAAAGGTAAAATAAATATACAGGAAAGGTTAGGAAAATATCATTGTTTCACCTCTAAAACCGAGAATGTCATTTTACAGGGGACATAAAACACTCAAATAATTATTTTTCTTTGTATCAAGCTCATTAATACATCATTATATTTATTATAATTAAATGGTTCTAAGTGGTTTCTTATTCCTGAAAGTGTACATAACTCATTGTTATAAAATGTAAACATAGCTGGTTTTAGAGGGGCAATGAATGTATGCAACTGAGACTATTGTATAAAAGATAAAGTTTTCCAAAAGTAACTTGAAAAGCATAAAAACCAAGCAGAGTTTTCAATAGAGTAAACATTGATCAACTGTCTATAAATAGAAATGTGAAGGTAACTTTTAGGAGTATGGTTACAAATGTGTGTGTGATATCACTCACAGTAATTACAAACAATAACACCTGTTAAGCTGTAGATTAAGTAGGTATAATGAAGTTGAAAGCTGGCGTGTTATACAAATCTTTCATTGATATTTTCAATGATGTGAATATTAGAAAAAGTTGTTGAGATTTATGAGAGTTCATTGGGATTGCTTAGCAATTTTAGATAAAGAAGTGAAATTTACATGTATTTCTAAGGAATGTGATATAATGATCTAACTGTACTTAACAAATGACGTACAATATTACAAAATATTGCAAGATACTCATATAAAAGTTGTGAATTGCAGGGTGTCATTTCATTTATATAGCAACAATTAGTTCCCAAGTACAAACAAAACAAAATACAAGAGGATACTTTGACTTTATCTTGCAACTTCAACAAATTAATATTATAGGTAACTGCTATAATCTGACAAATATGCAAGAGTAGTGTTTCAGAGACTGGTTAGACTGTCAATGTCTTCATCCCACTATGGTGCTGTTGTATTATTCAAGAACCTTGTATTTAGAATTAAATGTTATATAAATAAAGCCTGGCAAAAAATCATTGACTTTACAAGTGTCTAATTCCTTTTTTAATGGCTATTGAAAGCAAATAGATTTGAAAATAATTTATTACAGTCTTATTTACAATCTTCAAATACAACACATATAAAAGATATCTTATACAAGAATTCTTCCTTACTTTTCAACTGGTTGTTTCTTGACTGCTTTTTCTTTTTTATTCAGCGATGATACACCACTCAATTCCAAATTCTGTTGCAATTCTTTCAGAGATCGCTCCCCATTAACAATCAAAGATCGTATTTTGAACTGAAGTGGAAAATGCCATGAGGAAACAAGTCCAATGTTTACATTTTGAACTTTTTATTTTAAAAATACTAACCTCATCAGTTTCATGCATGAATTTCCTGAAATCCTTGTGAACCCAGTCAAACAATTCCTGCTTGCTGGACTGATCTGGAATTTCTTTTATTGATCGCAAAAACTCTCGGTAGAGTTTCAAAACACGACCGCGTACCATAAACTTGAAACAGATATATTCCGTGTAAATAAACGAGAATTATAACGTCATTCAGTAATTGCATTAGATAATCACCTGTCGGAGGTTCATTTTTCTTGTTTCTTCAATGACGGAAATGGTTTATGAGGAATAGAGCAATAACCGCTAAAATTTCGTTTTTCTAACCTATTAATACATTATTTCTTGATGAGCATGCCTGCTACAAGTTGAAAGTTGCGAAACGAATTAGCGACGGAACGGGTCTTTGTGACTGGAGCATGCAACGGCGAATGGCGGTATGTTTGAATTGTCGGGCACTGCAAGCGAAGAATAAATTGCAGTTCAGACTAGTGACAGAGTTAAATGAGTAGCAACCAAGGTCCTACATAATATGCGGTAGAGATATTTTGGTAATTTTAAAATGCAGTATAGTAAACTTTACGAAACTGAGATCAGTGTCGTAATAAGAATTCTTACAAAACAAAAGGCATATTTACAAAGATCAGTTTCGTAATGTTAGTAATATTAGCTAGACCCGTGCGAACAATCTACTCTTTGTAAATCATTGTTTTTAAAATGAGAATTGCTCCTTATTTGACCTGAACTTGAACTGTACATTGACGCATTGTAGGATCTTGATGGCAGGCCTATTGACGCGTCAAGATAAGTTAACAAATTGTTTTTCGTTTCTGGCCACTCTGGAGTAGGGGTCACTAAAAACATGAATCTTCACTCAAATGACCCCCGCACGCCCCTCTACAAGCTTCCCGACATATTCCCCTCGCTTGTTCACAATACTTAATTTCGCATGTTCTCATGTTTCTGGCATGTACTCCGCACCCGCTTGTACCACCGCACTTTCCCCGAATGGTTTCCTATATGTTTCCTCAGATATTCATGCTAAGTTACTGCAGGCCTCCCTCTCAAACATTTCTCCAATGTTATCCTAAATCTTCTTCGTGTGAATTCCGACCGTGAACAACGCTAGCGCATAAACTATTCATAAGATTTTTTCCAAAATGAATATTCCTCAATCGACGTGGCTAAACACGAAGCTCTACGATTTTGAAAAAAAAAATCCTTAAGTTTTGGTGTACTTTACAAGCCAAGGAACATTTTGAAACATTTCTCGATGATGTTTTTATAATTTGTTGTGACAGTAACCCAACGCGTCTCTTGAACCCTTGTTGGGCGTTGAGCGCTTACATGGAGTAATCCTCCTTTATTTACATTTGTCAAGTGTCGTCACATTGCAGTCTGTCAGGGGCTAGACGAAGCCATGACTCGCCGCGGTAGATTCTGACGGTCACCCAACCAGGAATCCGCGAGTCTCGAATTCGCTTAACCCCCGTGACTTCACGACGTAAACGAATTCAGCTAGAGACGCCGGCATTAATTTCTTTACATTGCTTGTAAGAATAGAGTAAAATACACTAATGGCATAAGTCCGATTTTCACTGTGAACTTTAAATTTGTGAAATTTGCAAAAGTGTGAATTTTTTCGGCGTCTTCCTACAACAAAATCTATAAAGATTTTTCCATCAAATGAAATTTGTTGTCCATAATTATTTATTTTATTAAGGTCATGTGCAATGTTTTGAAACCTTTAGTAATTTTCGTGCAATATGTACTATTTTAAAAATAACAAAAACAAGATTTTCTCAAAGGTCCCAAATTTCTTCTTTGAACTTTTGCTAGGGATGTTAGATGTTTGCACAAATACTCATATTTTCTAAAAATTGAACATGACATTATTTGAAGATTTGTATTTGTCTAACATACCGTTCACATGACCGTTATGCGGCGTCACCCGGACAGCCCAGAAGTCATGAACTTGAGCCGCAGAAGCCTACGTGTACATAAACTAAAACAAGTTTGAAAGCAGTATTACTATGAAATAGAAACATATGCATCAGTACTGATTAGTTATTATACCCACCTGAGTCATGAAACTATCTCGCTTCTTGAAAAAATATGCTATCAAGAGAATAAATAGTGTATCTATGGCGATTTAAAAATCATGACCATTATCTTAGGAACGTCTGACAAGCTACATAAAGTTCTGCCGTTTTATCTGCTAGTTGGGCAGTAGAGATAGAAAGCACTACTACTTAAAGAACTAGTGCTGCAGAATGGCACAGACTTCCATGTACTAATTAGTTTCCTTATTTCTGCTCTGGTCTCGCCTTTCGGTCGTACCCCATCCTCTTCGCAGCTGCCATCTACCGCCGCCCAAACATAAGTTTTTCATATTGTGACGAAACTCCCAAGCAGTGCATTCCGACAAGACTGCTATGGGGAACTACTATCACACAGACGATATACGAGAAGGCACTTCCCCGTTTGTGACAGGGACAAACTACTGTAGAATTCCTAGAAGATAGAAAGATACACGTGCATGGAAAACCACGCAAGCTGAGAAGTATAAAAATCCGTGATTCACCGTTCACATGGCCAAACAGACGAATCACGACGATTTCACTCGACACAGACCCAATCAGACTGACTAGACAATACTTGACGAGAGGGGGCAATCGTGTGCAGATGTGAAGTTGTGAACTCGGAGGCGAAGGGACAGATCATATGGGGAGCGAGAGGATGCGGACGCGTTTGGGAGAATCTTTCGGGGAGCTAGTGGAGGCAGAGTGTTGGGGAGAGAAAGATACGGGCGAGCGGACGGAATCAGGTGTCCAATATATGTCCAGTGTCGAGTATGTGCGGAATCGGAAATCCAGGAGTGCGAAGGGAGACTGGCGAGGGTGTCGGAGAGACGTACGAGACCAATGACATGTGCATCTCAAAACGCGCCGGGAACTGAACCGAAGCTACTCCGGTTGCTCGCGGCGCTGCGCCCCTATGAACAAACACGTCGCCGGCGCGTGCCTTCGAGAATCTGCGGCGAGGGCAGCGCGGGGATCACCACAGGCCTACCGGTGACGTTCCACGAGACCGTTCCAGCTGAGAAAGGGCGTGCGTGTAACCTTTGCAACGCCTTCCGACCGTAGCGCAACTTTCCAACGGCAACTCAACCAGCGTAACTCTTCGGTTTCGCTCGTATAATGTATTAATAAATGTGCTTGAACTGAACTCCATGATGTCATTTCAAAACGAGGTAAGCCCCTTTACATTTCCCTAACCAAGCAACCCTGAAATAAACCCGCCCTGATTCGAGCTCTCAAATCTCTGCGAGATTGCGTTCGTGGGGCTGCCGGGCAAACTGCGATCCTTGCCTCGATCTCCAGGGAGCCACCGAAAGTCGCGGTCACCAGGCCAGAGGTTCCCGTGACCTGACGAAAGTCGGCGGCTACATTTGGCCACAAACCGCGTCACGAACGACGCCACGGCCACGCCACAATCTTTACTCAAGTTTCCGGTTTCTTAATGGCGGAAACGAAAAAAATACTTTAAGAATGTAATCAAAGAGTAAAACCTAGTCATTAATGGAAATTTCATTGAAAAATTTGGAGACGTTT